>CATKHJ010425290.1:0-11003 GCA_949750685.1 Vernicia montana | reverse complement strand
AATAAATTAGGGTGGCGACTCCCGAATCCTTTTCAAAATCAAATCAATTTTCCGAGGCGATAGCCGCTTCCAATCGTGAGCACCGAAACTCGTTCCTTAACCTCCCTTAAAAATCGCTCTCGCCTTTCCTTAAGGCATTTTCCCCCACGAGCGAGAGGAGGGGCGTTCGGGCGAGGCCTCACAGGTAATCATTAGACTAACTTGTCCATTTTCTCAATAAATTCTTGAGGTTCTTCACCTTCATCACCCTTGAATTTTGGAGGCTTAAGTCTCTTGAAATCTTGTATAGAAACCCCACCTTCATTAATTACTCTTCTCTCCCTCCTATCATACATAGGAACTTGTGGAGGTGGAGGAACTCTAGCCTCTCTAGGTGCCGGTGGTACTCTAGGAGGATGTGGAGGAGCTTGTTGAGCTTCACTTAAAGCTTGATTCTCCTCTCTCAACTCCTTTATCTCTTGCCTCAAGAGTTCAATGGAATTCACTTGAGGAGGTGGCATATATTCATCTTCATCTTGTTCAACCCTTTGCCTATTTCTAGGCGATTCATCATGGATAGATGCAATATCGGATGCTGCTCTCATTCCGAAATGAAGTGGTCCCCTACGAAGAGGAGGGCGTCCCCTTCTTGGTGGCATCTATATGATAACATATAAACTCATATAAGATTTCTTAGCATATAAGGATAATGTGGAATTTCATATAACGATGACTTCAATTAACATGAGGAATTTCCCTATGCTTCATGGTAATTCTCATACTATACAACTCATATAACTTATTAGAGTCTACTCTAGACTTTAGCTTATGCTCTAATACCAACCTTGGTATCAGATCAATTTTAAATTTAAGTTTCGCTCTGATACCAACCTTGGTCTCAGATCTATTTTAAATTTAAGTTTCGCTCTGATACCAACATTGTCACGACCCGACTTTTGAGCCACGGCGATCCTAGGGCATGAGTAGGCATAAGGCCACCGAAAACCCATAGGAACCTTACCAATCAATCATATATCAGTATCCTGCAATCCAATCTCATACAATCTCCCAAGATCTAAACCATACAACCATGCTAGTCAATATTCATGAATATCATTCATAGTTCAAATACAATATCATCTTACAATAGTTTAATGCTTTAAAGGCCCAAAAGAATACTAATCCAATACATGTACCATGAAGCATCTAAGTTGAATCATCATCTATACAAAATAATTAAAATAAGGAATTGAGCTTTACATTAATCACTTGAGTTTCCAAGGATTGGAGAAGAATGCCTTGGAAACTGAACCGATAAACTATAGCTCACCTGAAAAATGAAATCACTAATGAGATAACGCAGTGAGTAAAGATTATACTACCATAACCTGTGAAGCTCGGTGATTCAAGGTCGGTTTACAATAACAGTTCATGGTTCATATTTCAATAACAATAACCAATCGGTTCAATAATAACAAACGATTGGATTCAATAATAATAAGCAATAGGTTCGATATCAATAATCATATGGTTCAAATTCAATAACTAATCGTTTCAATAATATCAATCGATTGGAGGCAATAACAATAACATATCATGTTCAGCAAAATCATATCAGTACAATAAGAATATCAAGTAACTATGTCTTGACGTTCTCCATATAAATGACATTATACTCATAGGCATTACCGAGAACTGAGACATAGAACTTACTCATCATATCATATCAATATCGAAGTAGAGGCTCATCTTATTGGAGCATACCTTCATCAATATGTAAGATTAACCAGAACTTACAGCTAGGGCAACAAGCCCTCCCTAGCTAAGACATGGATACTTTCCTCTATTCATCAGAGTACACTGTGAACAATGTCTGATGTTTTATCCCACATTAGAATAAAGGATTTCTGCTTTCGGTCCATAATCATATAAAGGTGTACATTGGTAAACAATAGACATAGATTATCAATGGATCAATAATCATAGTTTCAAATCAATATCAAGAAGAATTATCATTTGGGTAATGTACATGTCTGTCGCGGTCGCTACCTACTACTGTTCATGTGGCTGTTCATTCTTCTTCCAAAATTAGGCAGAAGAGTTCACGGTGGTTGTCGCGTCTATGGTCGCGGTCGCGGTAGCAACTTCCTTGTTGCGATCGTGACTTACACTCTGCAGCCTTTCTTTATGCATTTCCAACTTCTAAGTCCAATACTCAACTCAAATCAATCTAACTCATCAATGTACACATGATATAACACTTGTATATCTTTCATATAGTCAATAAGAAGTTCATACATGTACAGTCGAAGTATTACAGTACAGAAGGATTCAGCAAAATGATTAAGAGATTGGAAGCAAGAGGGTTGATCCATGGGTGCAAGGTGGCTAGAGGAGCACCTTCAATTACACACCTGCTATTTGCGGATGATTGCTTTGTATTTTTTAGAGCTACCAAACAAGAGGCAGATATGGTTAAAAAAGCTTTAGATTGGTATAGTTAATCCTTTGGGCAATTGATAAATTACAACAAATTGGCTATTTCTTTTAGTAAGAATACAAAAGCAACACATAGAGCCGATATATGCCAACTGTTACAAGTCCGAATGGTTGAGGACCATGGGATTTACTTAGGGGCGCCATTAATGATTGGAAGAAATAAGTTTGAAGTGATGAAATTTATCAGAGAAAAGGTATGGCAGAAAATTCAGTTTTGGAGGAGCAGAAATCTTTCTTAAGCCGAAAAAGAGATATTATTAAAGACCTCAGCCCAATCGATCCTTAATTATATAATGGGGGTGATTATACTACTGGTGGAGCTGTGTAATGAAATTGAAAGAGCCATGAATGGGTACTGGTGGGGGTCAAATAGCAATCAGCACAAAGGAATAAGATGGATGAAATGGGATGCCTTATGTAAGCCGAAGGCTATGGGTGAAATAGGATTTAATCTCTCTATGCTTGTTTGGAAGATACTCTCAGATCATAACTCTATCATTGCTCGCATATATGAGGCCAGGTACTTCCCTAAGACTAATTTTCTTAAAGCTGATTTGGGTTCAAATCCAAGTTATGCTTGGTGTAGCGTATGAGAGGCTAAGAAAATTATTAGGAAAGAGATTAGGTTGAGAGTGGGGAATGGGGAGAGCATTTCAGTATGGGCAGATCATTGGTTGAGAGAGGGGAACAACAGGTTAGTCACTACAGAGATGAGAGAGGGGTTAGAAGAAGCTAGGGTGGCAAATTTATTGGAAGAAGGGCATAGGGTGGGACTTAGATCTAATCAATGATATTTTCAATGAGAGTGATAGAAGAGAGATTTTAAGAATCCCCTTGAGTGTTAAAGAGAGAGAGGATAAATGGTACTGGGGTTTGGAAAGTGATGGGATTTACACAGTCAAGAGTGGGTATAGGTTGGTTCATGTGGAAAAAAGTGCTCAACAAAATAGAGTGTAGTGGGATATTTGGAAGCTTAGAGTGCCACCTAAAGTGCGAAACTTCTTATGGAGAGTGTGTCATGAGTGTGTTCCCATGACTAAAAAGTTGATTCAAAGGAAAGTGGATATTAGTCTAGTGTGTCCAATGTGTAAAAATGATGAACAATCTATTTTGCATAATATGTTTTTATGCAATTTATCTAGCTAGGGACGTTTGACAATGCTCTAGATTGGATATTTCACAACCTTCTTTTGAGTGTGTGTTAGAATGGATTGAAAGGAATATTGTCAAGTTAGATGAGGAAGGAAAATGCTTGTTTAGTGTCATATGTTGGGCCTTTATGGAATGCTCGAAACAATTTGGTATGGAAAGCAAAAAATACTTCAGTTATGGGTGTTTTGAATAGTGCAGGTTGTATTTTGACTCAATGGACAGCAACTCAAGTAAATGAGAAGGCGTTTGATCTAGGCTCGTTAGAACAATAAGATGGGCAATTGATTTGGTCAAGACCGAAGCAAGGATGGTTGAAGGCCAATATAGACACTGCAACATTTTCTACTGAAGGAAAAATCGGCTCTGGTTGCATTATGAGGAACGAGCATGGTGAGTTTGTGATGGCTAAAGTCTGGTCTTTTGAGGGTGTATTATCTCCATTCGAAGCAGAGGCATTAGGCACAAGAGAAGCACTCAATTGGCTCCGTGAGAAGAACATTAATCAAGTCATGTTTGAAACAGATAATTTGCAGTTGATTCAGAGCTTAGAGCAAGAAAAAAACCAATTAACTGTCATCCTTTTATCATGGACTGCTATGAATTGTTAAAGCACTTTGTTTATGTGCGTTTAGTTTTTATTAGAAGGTCTACAATTGGGTCAGATTCAATTGTTAAACCAATTCAGCTCTTGCTAGAGATGCTCATTTTGTGTCAGATTTAAGGGAGTGAAATGCCACCCCTCCTTAGGGATGACAGCGGGTCGGGTATGGGGCAGATTTTGTAAAATCCGAATTTGATCCACTTTAAAAATAAAATACCCGCCCCGCTTTGGAGCGGGGTGGGTATACCCGTTTATATATATATTTTTTATTTTTTTTTTAATTTTATTTTCTCATATATATATATATATTTTTTTTTTCCACATATCCATACAATATAATTTATATTTCATATAAAAAATAAATTATAAATTTTTAAAAAATAAAAATTAAATATATATAATATTTAAAAAATAAAAAAATATATATAATATATATAATCGAATCGAATTCGGGGCAGATTATACATTACCTGAACATAACCTGAACTCGACTCGGATATAAATCAAAAAATTCGCTCCGTCTCATTTATTAAACGAAATGGGCATTATCTAGGAACGAAACGAATATCCGATGGTCGGATAAAATTACCATCCGTGCACCTCTACTTTTGTAATGGACTCTGTTCTTTATGATCCTTGCTTTTAATGGTATTGACATTTAAGTTTCAAAAAAAAAAAAAAAAAACCCAACTCTCACGTATCCAACTCACTAAAAAACCCTATTCTAGAATAGTCTTACAGCTCAAACACTGCCCTCTCACACAGGAGGCGGGCATCGATCATCTCCTTCTCCCTCTCTCTGTTTTTTTTTTTCAATCACAGACTCACGCTCACCTCTCTCTCTCTTCCCATCTCTCTCACCAGCCTACACTTGGCGGCCCATTTCCTCTAACTCTGTATTTGGAAAAAATTTTAGGGAGGAAAGAAAATAAAAAGAAAAAATAACTTTTATTTTTCTTCCCTTATTTTCTCTTTTTTTATTTTGATAACAAAAAAGAGGAGGGAAAATAAATTTATTTTCCCTTTTCATCTTTTCATCTTTATTTTCTTTATAATTTAAAGAGAAAATAATGAGAAGAAAATAAATTTTTTTTTTTTTTCCTCTTTATTTTCCCTCTTTCCCAAACAAAGGAAAGTTGAATTTCTTCCTTATTTTCCACCCGTCTTTCTTCCTCTCTTATTTTCTCTCAATCCAAACATATGGTAAAAAAAACCCAGCTCCATCTCCTTCTCCATCACCGACCCAGCTCTCTCTTTATTCACCAATCTAGCTCTCTCTCCTTTCACCTGACCACTGCCTTCTTTCAAACCCAGAAAAACCCACAACCCTCTCCATCACCGACCCTCACCCAAAAAGAAAAAACCCGATCTCTCACACAGCCACTCTCTGGATCCCTCACCATCACCGACACTCAGCCCCAAATTAGCTCCATCACAGACCTACCTCTCTCGTTCACTCACTCCCACTCTCTCACAAACCCACTCAATCGCCGTCTCTATCATTGATTCTCTAGTTTACTGACCCTTTTAATCCTCTCCATTCTCGGTTCCTTTTTTTTTTTTTTTTTTTTTTCTCGTGGTCTGGTTACTTGGATTTTGTTGGTTGAGTCATCTTCCTCATTCGCTGATCCATACACAGAGTTGATTGTGGTGGTGCTCGAAACAAAATTGCATTGCTTCTTCTATTGGACTTATGGCCTCTGCTAGTGGTTTCTCTAGCCACTGTTTTCTGGTATTTCTTTTTCTTCTTAAATCAAACTCTCTCGTTCTTCTAATATGATTTTGCCTTTTGTTTTCTTAAATAATCGTATTTATGTTTCTATCAGTTTTAAGCGAGATTACATTACCTAATGGTCAAATTCATATTTATTGTGATTTAAGTGAGATTTTTTTGATTTATGTGCAGAATTAGAAGATCCCTAATTGTTTTATTTTGTCAAAATATTTCTCTGTTTTACTTCCCATAATTTATTGATGGAGACTTCCCATAATTTATCTTTATGATTAAAATTTTGTTCTGTTTTTGGATTAAATGAACTTTATGGACAGGTTATTGTTTTGTCATTTATGCTCCTTGATATAAAATGACTTTTTTCCCTTAAAGTTTTACAGCAGATGTTGGATGTCTTAATGTCTCAAGAAGCTACAAAACATAGGCTGAGAAACATTTGTTCAGTTAAATTATTCTAATAAATTATAAAATCTTGCTATATATTGGTAAAAAAAAATTAAATATATGGCTTGATCTTGATAGCTAAAGAACTCCCAGCTTGACAATTCAGAGAAACATGAAAGTATGGAAGAATTATGGACTTATGGTAAAGGTCATGAAGATGTCACTGCCTATTTTAATCCTCTTATATTTTGTTCCTTGTTCTCTTATTGTTGAAAATGATTCAATCCATACAATGAATTAAGGTATTTAAATATCACTTAAGAATAATTTTTTTTTAAGTTATACAACTGGGAATTTACATGCCATCAGATTTCCATTTTTTCTGTTTCTGGTATGAGTGTCTACCGTCTTTACCTTGTTAATGCTACTGACCATTTCAATAATCTGTTGGTGTCTTATTGGCTGCTGTAGTTCCAAACAAATGCACCAAAGAGTTGTTACATGCTACCTCCTGGAGGTATTCTTACTCTGGGTGAAAGTCTTATTGCAACTGGTAATTCATATTTGCATACAGCCTATTTAGCCCTCTATCCTCATATTTAATGTGAAGGATCATATACTATTTGATGTAATCATTTATGTTTTAGGGAGTACCTTTCTGAATCTTGACTTTGAATGACAGGATTCAAGTTCGTGGAGCCTCCTGAGAACAATGAGAGACCTTTGGATCAGAAGAGCAAGGTCAAGGTCAAGTTCAAGATCATGAGCTTGAAAGTGAAAGGAGAAATGGAATATGTTCCTGAGATGGTATGCTTTTGAACCTCTATGTGCGGTTTACTATAGTTCTAATGTCATGCCTACATTTTTTGCTTTACTCAGTCATTTCTTTACTTAATTGATGAAATATTATTTTTATTCATGATCATGATTTCGGAGATTCAAAACCATTTTCTAAGTTGTAAAGGCATTCCAGTCATGCAGAAGGCATTATTGTATACTTTGTAACAAATTTTACTTTTTGGCCTTTTGTGTTCTGGTACTTCTTGGTTTTTCAGTCTCAGTTTAATTACATATCAATCTCTGAGAATACTATTTTTGGGTTTTGAGCTCTATATTGATTTGCTCCAATTTTCTTAAACTGGATTGTAGTATGGTACATGTGAGACTGGCATTCTAAATTTTGGAGTCTCAAAATATATAATGTGGGCCAATTGTGGATTTGCCAAGAATTAATAACTTCTGAATCTGATATGTAAAGGTTTTATTAGAAAAAAGTATAAGAAATGCTGAAATAAAATGCATTTATTGCACTTTTCTGCAGTTTGATGAGTAGAAGGATCAAGTAGCAGTGGAGCAAAATTTTGTGAGTCATTTTTCTTGATATAGAATGCCCTAATCCAATAAGTAGAATTCAAATATCTGTTGAGTGCTTGCCTCATTGTTGCCGTTATCTGTGAATGTCGGACTCAATGTGGTCTATTTATTCTGTTAAGGCACTAGAAAAGCTGAAGCGGCAATTGGCTGAAGCTGAAGCTGAGCTCGAGGCACGCTAAAAGCCTCCTGAAGACACAGGCCCTAGAGTTGTTGGTGAAGGGCTTGTTATAGATGAGTGGGTGAGATAGAGCTTCAACATTTCTTTCTTTCGTTAATGTAGCTTGCTCAGGCCTTGTACATTTTCATGACATCAATTTTTGTGCTTTTTAATTTTGGTTTTCAGAAAGATCAAAGAGATACCTAGCTAGACAGCAGGTTGAAGTGGATTCTGTGTAAAAGGTTGTTTTTTTTTTTTTTAAGCATTAGCAAGTTGTATTTCTTGCTGAAGTTGTATTTTTTGAGACTTATAATTGTTTGAGTTTGATCTTTGAAAGTCATTTTGGCTTCTTTTTGTTTGTTCTGTTTGCTTGCTATTTGGAATCCAACTATAGCAATTAATCTCACATGTTAATGGTTGGGTTAAGCTGGTACTTCTTGGGATTGTTACTTGTAGAAGTACTAGGTTGAGCTTCGCGATTGCATGAATATTGCTGTCATCTTGAGATTTGCTTTGGAATCGTTAATTTGTGATGCAATTTGAGTTTCATATTTTAAACTGTCCTTTTAGTTCTTATTTTAACCTCAGATTTTAAGATCTGCTGCTATTGAGCACCCCAAAGATGCTAATGCAGCTGCTGAATTTGTTCTTTCAGAGTTTCTTCCTCGCCTTTCATGACAGTCCATGGTTGATAGTTCTCACTTTGAGGACTACAGTCCAAGTCACCCCTCAGATGAAAGAGGTGATACAGTTCATATTAGAAGGATATGCTACTATATTTATTCCCCTGCAAATTCTCTGTTTATTGTAATTTCTTGGTGTATTATTTAGTTAATGGCACCTTGCAATTGTCTGGTTTGAACTTGAAATCTTGTGTTCATTGGCCCTATATCTTCATATTGGCCACAAGTTTTGCCTTTTCTTTTTTTTTTCTTGTAATGACCTGAATTTTTATTAGAGGCAATGTTTTAAATGCAATTCTTTAATTTTGTTCTAATTTTTATTTATCATGTTAATGTTGGTCTTATGTTCTTGGGGACATTGATAAGGCAATATGTGCAACTTGAATGTATCAATTGGCATAAAGTCTTTGGCAAAGATGACGTGGGTGTTTGTAAAAGTAAGCTTATTATACATCTTCAGATTTTAATTTTAGCTTCAGAAACTTAATTTTACCTTCCAATTTTATGTCTGATGTTGTTTAAATTTTATGTTTCCTATTTTTTTTAACTTAAGACTTGTTCCATTTCAGCATGAGTACATAATACATCTGTCTTTTATATTTATTGTCTTTAATTTATATTTGCAGGAATCTCAAATAATATGGTTAATGCAAACTTTGGAGTTCTAAGAGAGAGTAGCAAAAGAAATGATGAAAGAAAGATTGGATGAAATATTTTAGTTATTGCAACATGCATAATTTATGAATGATTATGATATATATTTTGAATATTGTGAATCTTTGAATATTATGATATTTTGAATGATTATGATAGCATTTGTATTTTTTTTATTTTGATTCAATTTAGCTGAATGATTGCTTTGAATCATTGTAAAAAGTGTTGTAATTGTTTAAAATTAAGGTTGCATTTACTTCACTTAAAATGTTGTTTTATACTAAAAAAAAGTGTCGCACATGTCTTACAAAGTGTTGCAATTAGACTAAAAAAATATTGCATTTGTAATTAGAAAAAAAAAAAATTGCATTTAGACTAAAAGGTGTTGCCAAATGTTGCATTAGGTAATTGGAAAAAAAGTTGCAATTGGACTAAAAAGTATTGCATTAAAAAGTATTGCATTTGCTTTTCAAAAGTGTTGTTTAATTTTTTGGTTAAAAGTGTTGCATTAACTCAAGAGATTGTAATACTTTTTTCAGTGTTACATTAGATCAAGAAAAGTGTTGTCATAGTTAAAATAGCAACGCTCGAAATTACAATCTCTAAAAAGTATTGTTTTAGATTTAATGTAATAAATTTAGAGCATGATGTAACATATTTTTTGTGTTGTTATATGCCATTTATAGTATAATGAATCAAGAAAGTATAATGAATTAAGAAAAATTAACTTTTTAGCAATGACTTGATCGCCAACACGAAGAGTGGAGTACATGGAAAATGATGGAATGAAGCAAATTTCAGAACACTCTCTCCACTCCTTAAGCTTCTCTCTCCTCCGATCTCCTTATATAGCAATCTTGAGATATGAAAATTGATATGAATGGAATGCTCTTGTCGCGAGGAGGCTAAATAAAACTAAAATCAATCTAAATTTTGGCAAAATAAAAGAGGATGCAGCGGTCATTCTCCTTCTCTCACTAATCTCTCTCCCATCAATCTCTCACTCTAAAGTTTGACTGAGATAAAACACTCTCTCTATTCCTCGATTTTGGCTGGATTGTCAACAGGAAATAATTTAAAAGAGCAAAACACTTCTTTATATTAAAGTCTCAGCACCACAATAAAGGGCTTTTGTGTGATTTATTGTTTCAAATCAGCTTGCAAAATGGCGCTGTTTCCTTGCCAAATCAATTGAAAAAATATTGTTCCCTTGTAGGTTGTACTTTATTGTATATATATATATATATATTGATTATTATTATTTTAATAAAATAGGGCATGAGTGACAGAGTGAGGTAAAAAAGGTGCTTAGCAGTGGCTGAGTTAAAGATTTTAGGGTTTCATTCATTTAACTATTAAAAATTAAAATTAATCTTGTACTTTTAACTTGTGCTTTATTAATAAGTAATTTAAGATAATAAAATAAGTAAATGGTATTAACTTAGGGGGCGTTTGGTATTATTGCGGTTTTCTGTTTTTTTTTTTTTTAAATTTCAAAAAAATAAGTATTAGAAAAAAAATTTAAAAAAATTTTATTTTTTATTTCTTTCATATTTATCCAGAAACATTTTGAAAATAAAAAACAGAAAATCAAAAATAACAAATTTTAATTTTCAAAATCTTATTTTTATTTTTGAAAACAGAAAACAGAAAAAGATACCGAACGGACCCTACTTAAAAACTTAAAAACTTTATCTAAAATCAAATATTTGATTTGAGCTCTTGTCGTGTGTTTGTGTATATATATATATATATATATATATATATATATATATATATATATATATA
>CATKHJ010425224.1:0-24817 GCA_949750685.1 Vernicia montana | reverse complement strand
CTGTCGCAAATCAGTCGCAATTTAATTTATAAATTCAATCCATTTTTCCGTCGCAATTTCGTCGCAATTCCGTCGTTAATAGCGACGGATTTAATCCGTCGCTATTAATCCGTCGCAAATTAAATTAATTCTAGTAGTGAGGTGGACTCATAATAACTGGAATTTATAAACATGTATCTTTTTTTCTCTAAATATTATCATATCATTTGTTTGGTATATACACTAAATATAAATAAGATTTAATCGTTTACGAGATGATTTTTAGAGGTAATGTATGGGTTTAATAAAGTAATAAGGAAAAAATTTTAATTGCTCTTGGCGTAATTATCTTTTTATATATCAAATCATTAATTGATTAATATTTTAAAATTTATTTACATTAACTATTATTTTGCTTAATATAAATATTAATACCCATTTTACATTTATATGTAATTTTTCTATTGAATCTAGTGTATACACAAGTGTCGGTAGCTAAATCTTTCAAAATAAATAAATATATATAAGTTTGGAAAAATTTTAGTTATTTTTGATATAATTATCTTTTTATATACTAAATTAATAACTTATTGATATTTTAAAGTTTTGTTGTGAATATTATCATTATTTTACTTAGTTCAAAGACATCCATACATTTTCACATATGATTCTCCTATATTATTGGTGATATATACACCACCAGGTGTGACTAAAATTTTCTATTTAAATGATTTTTTTAAGGTATAATAAAACTTGAGAATTATTAGATTTTCTTTTGCCAATGACAAATAATAATATGATCCTATAATTCTAATTAATTAAATAAAAATTTCATATATATTTCAAATTTTAAACAGTTAAAAGAAAAATATTTTTACATGCAAGAAATGATCTAATTTTTTCAATTTTCAAATCTTGTATCTCATAAAATAAAGTAAACTTACTTTATTTTATTGACCATTATGAAAAAAAAATAGTTTTTTTTATAAAAAATCACAATCTTCTTATTTTTTTTCATAAATTAAATTATTTTTTCATAATTTTTCTTAATTGCGAAAAAAGTTTTAATTTTACAAAAATATAACTTATTTTATGCAAAATAATAACTTTATGAAAAAATTCCTAAATTAACATTTTTTTTTGTAATTATAAAAAAAATTAATCTCTTATAAAAAATCACAATCTTTTTATATTTGTTCGCAATTCTTCTTAGTTGCAAAAAAATTTTAATTTTAAGAAAATATGATTTTTTTTTATATAAAACAATAATTTTGCGAAAAAGTTTATAAATTAACAAAAAAATAACAATAATAATTTCGTAATTACGAAAAAAATAGCTCTCTTACGAAAAATCATAATTCTCTTATATTTTTTTGTAATTTTTATTAATTGTGAAAAAATTTAATTTTATAAAAATACGACTTATTTTGTGCAAAACAATAACTTTAAAAATAAGTTCATAAATTAAAAGAAAAAAAAATAATTTCATTTCATTCCGTTAATTTCATTCATTTCGTAAAATTAATTAATGAAATTATTCTGTTAATTTTGTAAATTTAATTAATGAAATTATTTCGTTAATTTCGTAAAGTTAATTATCAAAATTATTTTTCTACTTCATTTCGTTAATTTCATAAAGTTAATTTCGTAAAGTTAATTAATGAAATTATTTTTTTTATTAATTTAAAATTTTTTCATAAAATTATTATTTTGTATAAAATAAGTCATATTTTCATAAAATTAAAAAAAAATTCGCAAATAAAAAAAATTATAAAAAAATAATTTAATTCACAAACAATATAAAAAAAATTATAATTTTTTATAAAAAAATTATTTTTTTATAAAATAAAATAAAATAAATTTATTTTGTTTAAAACAAAATAACCATAAAAAAAAACACCTACTTAATTAAAAGGCTCTCCTTGCCAAGTATTACGTGCTAACTACTACGCTGCGATTCATTTCTGGGCATGATCGACACATTCATGTAATTAACTCTCGTACTTTTAATGATCGTTGTTCTTCTTAATTAATTCATTAATTTTGCATCCTCTATATAAACGCAAATGCATGCTCAGGATTTCCACACCTTCCATAAAAAGAATATATATATATATATATATATATATATATATATATATATATATATATATATACAGTGCCTCCTATAATTATTTTGTTAAAAAATAAAGTAAATTTATTTAATTTTATTGACCATTAAATTATAGTGCAGTGTAATTTTTACTTTTAATTTTTATACCTTATTTATACAGGTTACCCATTCAACCAGTAAACTTTTAAAAAAAAAAAATTTAATAGAAGTGTTTGTTTTTAGGTTATGTTAGGTCCCTTCAATAATTCTTATTTAATTATGTATATATTAACTTTTTTCCTTTATTAATATTGTTGACTAGGTAGTAATTTCATGATATTTAAATAAATGCATATGATATAATTTTTTTTGGTTTTTTCTTAACATTAAATATTAAATATAAAAATGAAAGTTGTTGTTTTATTTTGTTTTTAAATAATACGATATGAATTGCTAGGATTTTAATATGAATTAGTGGGGTGTCATGAGATAAATGATGTAGATTTTTTAAATAATATTTATAATTATAATTTATCATAATGTTTTAGATTATTTTCAGTTATTTATTATATAAAATATATTACACATGAGTATTAATAAATAATTAATTAAAATTTGAGTTACATATTCCAAATGATATAAATGTAAAAGTTGTGCAGATTAAGACTTAGTTATACAATATTTTAACATTAAAATATTATTCAGTAATTCTATATAGATGTGAGTGATGATATATTACAGTAAATAAAAAAAATTTTACTGTTAAATCATGAGATGATGGAGTATAGATATTGAAAAATATTAAATATATTTATATTTATTGAATAAAAGAATAGTCAAATAATAAATTATAAATATAAAAAGTAGAAAATTAAAAATTAAAAATGTCACAGCAAACATGACTTTGATTTTGATTTGTCATTCGAAAATTTACAAGTTAGAGAAAAAAATTAAAATAGAATATAGAAAATATTAATATCACGGCTCAAATTGTAAGTGTTGCAATTAGCACTCGAACTAAAGTAAATGTGACAACATCGGATCATGTCAAATTTTATCACCTATCAAGTCTAATTTTAAGCTACTAAAACTTGGTTTGCAAAATATTAAATATAAATTTAACTTTAATGAAGTCGAGTTTCATATCAATTGACAGATCAAGTCAAGTTCAAATATATTATATTTTTATTATAATTGTTAACTAGCTTGATCGAGCTTAATAAAAAAATTTAATTATTTATTTCTCATAAATAATTTTTATAAACTATTCAAATTTAAGTAAATTTATTAAAAGTTATTTGCGTTTTAATTCAAAATTATTATTTTTTATTTTAATATAGTGTTATTTGACTTAATTTGAACTTGAGTATGAAAATCATTCCATAAAAAATTAAACCAAATAAAAACAAATAAATTTTATAAATATAAACACAATATACAAATTTAATATCTATCATCAATTTTTCATACATAAAATAAAAACAATTTTAACATATATCTTCCATTAATAAAATTGGTAAAATTTCATTAAGAAAGGAATTAATTTTCATACCTATGAATAAAATTGTAATTTTATAAAAAAAATTACTCATTTTGCATAAATCAAAAACTTTATATAAACATGTTGCGAAAAAATTATAATTTTATGAGAATTTTAGGTCGTTTTGTGTAAATCAATAAGTTACAAATGAAATAGATAAATTAACAAAAAAAAATTATTATTTATAATTACAAAAAAAAATTTAATATATTCCTAAAAATTACAATCTCTTTATATTTTATCGTAAATTACAAGAATTTTTTTCAATTCTTGTTAGTTGCGAAAAAAATTATGATTTTAACAAATTTTGGCTCATATTTTGTAAATTAACAAATTACGAATAAGTAGTTAAATTAAGGAAAAAATAACAAAATATTTCGTAATTACGAAAAAAATTGTTATTTTGTAAAAAATATCATTCTCTTTATACTTTTTCCTATATTAAAAGAATTTTTTGTAATTCTTATTAGGTACGGAAAAAATTATGATTTTACGAAATTTTGACTCCTTTTATATAAATCAACAAGTTATGAAAAAGTTGTTAAATTAACGAAAAATGAAAAATAATTTCGTAATTACTAAAAAAAAATGGTTCTCTTACGAAAAATCACAATATTCTTATGTTTTTACATAAATTAAATTATTTTTTTATAATTTTTCTTAGTTGCGAAAAAAAATTTTAATTTTACGAAAATATGATTTATTTTGTGTAAAACAATAACTTTACGAAAAAATTTCTAAATAAATGAAAAAGAAAAATAATTTCATAATTATGAAAAAAAAAATGGCTCTTTCACGAAAAATCACAATTTTCTTATATTTTTTTGTAAATAAAATTATTCTTTCGTAATTTTTTTTAGTTGAGAAATTTTTTATAATTTTATGAAAATATGACTTATTTTGTGCAAAATAATAACTTTACGAAAAAGTTCATAAATTAACGAAAAAGAAAAATAATTTTGTAATTATAAAAAAATGACTCTTTTATAAAAAATCATAATTTTCTTATATTTTTTCGTAAATTAAATTATTTTTTTTTCCATAAAGTGTATAAATGCATAAATTTATAATACTATCTTAAACCATTTTAACATTTCCCATTTTTAATTGGTAATATATAATAACAGATTAATTTCATTATAATATTTTAATTATATTTATTATTTGCCACTCTCATTTAATATACAAAACAAAGTAGGTTACTTTGTTTAACCTTAGGATCCACCGTACATATAGATATTACAATGGGCATCAAAATAAAGCTTTGCTTAGGTGTTTTAGTCCGTTCCCTTTTATATCTCTATACTGGCTTAGCTCTACCTAATAATGAAAGGGATGTCAAACTGTCAAGGTTGATCCTGAAATGAAATTGGGACAGTATCAGAGCCAAAGCGAGAGCCAACAGGGAGAAGTGAGAGCTCTTTGTCAGTTACGGTGCCAACAGAAGTATGAAAGAGAAGAGACAAAGGAAGAGGAGGATCACCCTTATGTGTTTGAGGATCATCATTATACTTCAATAGTTAAGACTCCGCATGGAAGAATTGATGTTCTTCAAAAGTTCACTAAGAAATCAAAGCTTCTACGTGGAATTGAGCGAATTCCAGGTATATATTATATATAACTTAATTAATTTTTGATTAATATATAAGCACATATGTCATTTGGAATTAATAATTAATTTTCTTAGGAATATATATATATATATATATATATGAGAAGTGATTGAAAATGAATATTAAACTGATTGAATGAGAAAAGATCAACTTTACATAGTATTAAGCTAAGCTATATATATTTTAGTCAAAAGGCCGAGAAAGGTATAGCTAAGCTATATATAGAAGAAAACCTAATTACCTAAGCTAATAGAGTAATGACAACTGTACATCTAAGAGCTCTGGTGCTCTATACATGTAACCAAAATTGTTATAACCAACTAACAATAATTAACTTATATACAACTAACTCAACAGCTATTAGCTTAATACTAACTACACAGAAGCTTTAATGGTTTTATTATCAATTTCCTTTTCACACTCCCCTTCAAGATGAGCATATATGTTGTTTATGTTCATCTTGTTCAATAGGAAATTGAATTGTCCTGGATGCAGTGTCTTTGTTAGTATATCTGCCAACTGCTTTTTAGTCTTGACATAAGCTAGCTTTACTGCACCTGAAATCACCTTTTCTCTCACAAAGTGACAGTTCAATTCTATATGTTTTGTTCTCTCATGGAACACTGGGTTTTTAGCTATGTGCATAGCTGAAACATTATCACAATGTAAGATAGCTGGTTGATCATGAACTTCATTGAAATCTTTCAATAATTGTACCAACCATACAAGCTCATTGCAAGCAGATGCCATGGACCTGTATTCAGCTTCCGCTGAACTTCTTGAAACAACATTCTGCTTCTTAGACTTCCAGCTAATGAGACAATCTCCTAGGAATACACAAAACCCTATAAGTGACCTCCTTGTTTTCTTGCAAGCTCCCTAATCACTGTCTGAATAAGCTTCCAACTGAATCTTAGACTGAGATGAGAAGAAAATTCCTTGCCCAGGTGAAGACTTTGAATATTTAACTACTTTAAAAGCAGCCATAAGGTGTGTCTCTGCAGGTCTATCCATGAATTGAGCCAAAACTTGCACATCATATGAAATGTCAGGCCTGGTCAAGGTTAAGTACATTAGCTTGCCAATCAACTTTCTGTATTCAAGAGGGTTATGTATCAAATGTTCATCATCATGCACTAGATGATGATTCACATCTATAGGTACACTTGAAGGCTTAGCAGCTAACAAACCACATTCTTGAATCAGTTCAAGTGTATACTTTCTTTGGCACAATGAAATCCCAGTTGTTGATCTAGCCACTTCCAACCCCAAAAAATATCTTAATTGGCCTAGATCTTTTAACTTGAAACTAAAACCCAACATCCCTTTCAATTCTGAAATCAATTGCACATTATCACTAGCAATGGCAATATCATCTACATACACCAGTAATACAATAAAACTTGTAGCTTCTTCTTTGAAAAATAAAGAATAATCTGACTTTGTCCATGAGAAAGCAAACACTCAGTATATTTGGTGTTCCATTGTCTAGATGCTTGCTTCAAGCCATACAATGACTTGTTTAACCTATAAACCATCTTAGTATTTTTGTTACCAGATTGCATTCCAATCTCCCCCTAAATCTGGTAACCTTTGGGAACATCCATATAAACTTTTTCAAGTAAATTTCCATTAAGAAATGCATTATTAACATCCAACTGAGCCAAAAACCAATCCTTACCAGCAACTATAGCTAGAAAGACCCTTACAGTTGTATGCTTGACCACAGGGCTAAAGGTTTCTTAATAATCAAAATTGAAAGATCACAGCCAAAAAAAGGGCCATCAAAAACACCAATAGATCTTCATTTCGAAAATAGAAAAAACTGAGGATACCGATAGTAAGGAGGGATCCACAGAAGGCATTGGATAGACATTTATTAAAACCTATGGAAAAGGAAAAATAAACAAGAAGCTGGAAAAAAAAAAAAAAAAAAAAAACAGGGGTACTCCCATCGATAGCGAGTGCCATCGGTAGTTTTCCTAATCGGAAATCAATGGAGGGGTAGCACAAATCTCAGAGAGAGAGAGACAGAGCCACTTTAAAGAAGGCAAAGACTACAAAATGCAAAATTATTAAGTTATGTCTTGATGTGCTATTGATAGTGTATATTAATTTCCCATCAAATTATTAGAGGATTCCAACATGAATGGGGAAAGTGCAGGAAGCGGCAAAGACTGCAAAATGCAAAATTATTAAGTTGTGTCTTGATGTGCTATTGATAGTGTATATTAATTTCCCATCAAATTATTAGCAGGATTCCAACATGAATGGGGAAAGTGCAGGAAGCAGAAAAAATAAACCAAATAAAAAAAATTAAGTGGAAAAGTAGGATGCAACTCAGTATGAGGAGTCAATTCTTGATTGATTGTTTTTCCTCAATTTCCTGCAAGATCATAGTATACTTGACTAACATATTCCTTTTAATTAGGAGGTATGGAAGCTGAGAAGGAAAGCAATTTCATTGATTGAAATTTTTTTTTGAACTTCTCATTGATTGAAAATTGATATTTAATATTCATATTTTAATTAATAAAAGTTTAGTTTTATGGTGCCTTTTAATCATGGCGAGAAAGTCCAATATGGTATATAAACATTAATAATTTAATTGATTTATAAAATTAATATTAAAGAAATATGACTTTTATTCTGCTTTTTTTTTTTTTATTTTGGAGGATTATTCAACCTTAAATGTAAATTCATGACATTCAAATTCTTTCTCAAAAGAAAAAAATTATAACATATTATATAATTAGTTAAATTGATTTTGACTTCTTAATCATTAAGCAAGCCACAACTATTAAAGAATTTATTTTGCTAAATGGAAAGATCCATTCTAAATAGTAAATATCAAAAATAAATGGGAAATCCAATTTTTAAGTTTGGTTTACATTATTTACAAAAGATGAAGTTTTAGACATTATTATAGAAATGAATAAGATGCATTCTCTTTTTATCAATAAAGGAAATGTATTCCCATTTATTTATTTTAGCGGTAGGATAGTATTATGAGTAATTTTTTTTTTTTTTAGGGAAATTATGGGTAAGTTTTTACCTATCATTTTGAGTATATATATATATATTTTAAATTTAGCAAATGAGGACAAAATTTCATTTGTATTCATAATTTTTAAATTCCTTAATTATTGGGGTGGTGATCCAATAACAATAACAAAAAAAAAAAAAAAATTATATTCTTGCTTGGAAATATCCTTTTTTTTTTTTTTTTTTTTTTTTTGGGTATAATTGAAGCCTTACCATAGAAGAAATTTGCTCCAAGATATCAATCTGCGATTCTCATTGAAAAACGCATGGATCTTAAAAGTGTATTAAAGTTAAACAGCATATAATTTAACCCCGGAAATTAATTAATAAAAAAATAAAAAACGCGTCCTCATTTAATTCGGTCCAAAAGCCAGGGACCCACAGCAGCCTATATAAGGCCACCATTATTTCTGACACACCAAACTCAGTCACGGACAAAACAGAAAACACACACCCAAGTTTCGCTCCCATTTTCAGCTCATATCTGCCGCTCTCCCAATCACAAAACCCTAAATCTCACCCAATCGATCATGCCAAAAAAGCGATCTCGTGGTGGCCAATCGCAAGGTTTTGGAGATATTGACCTTCTCAATCAGCATTCCTCGCCGGAGTTCCGATTGGACGCCGCATTGCCGGCTAATTTTCCTGATCAGTCTCGCCAGAGTATCCTGACAGTCTCGTCTTCACCTCTGATGAATGAGAGGGAGCGCGGTGGTCTTGATAGGTGCTACCAGTGTAAGAAAAGGTTGGACCGGAGCCAGGATATCTATATGTACGGGTAAGGTTTCATTTTCCTCTAATTTTTGTCCATTTTCTGTTTTTTTTTTTTTCAATTTTTTTTTCTTAATTTTACAATTCGATACTTTTGATTGCTTAGAATGATGTTAATTTTAATTCTTGAAATTTATTTGATGATTGTATCTCTGTTTTACCTGTGTTGATGCTGCTTATGAACATGAAAAATGGTATTTACTCAAACAAATTGTGTTCTGGCTCGGTCTGAAAATCATTAAGAATGATGAGGCATTCATGTTTAGGAAGGATTTTTCACTGCTTTAACTTAATTTTATATTCTCAAATTGTCTATTCTCTGTTCAATTTCTGAGTAAATTGAAAAAGAAATATATTTTCATGTATTTTTAACTTGATTAGTAAACCTTTTCTGATCAGATCAGTGGAGGGAACATCCATAGATTGATAATAGTTCATGTGCTTTCATGTTTTCACTTTCTTTTTATTTCTTCTATTTTTTTGCTAGCCGCTTTGGTTGCTTCTTCCGGAAAGGAGAGGAGAAAACAGAGGAAAAGCCGAAAAGGAAAGATTATAGGATTTATCTGTTATTTTAATAAATAATACCAATAATAATAAATAAGATATAAAGATTCATAACATGGGGAGAAAGAAATTACAATAGTAAGGAAAAAAGAAAGATTTATAGGAAAATGGAAATATAAATGCATATAAACCACATAATAGTATCAAGCTTAGATAAGATGCATAAATATATATTGGTACCTGTTTGATGATTTTTATCAGCGAATTTTGGTTCTTCCAATTACAAACCAATTCTGGAGGCTTTATATTTTTAAGTCAAAGGAGGGATAAGAAATGCTAATGATGTTTTTTAGTTTTCAGCATTTAAACATAAGAAATGGAACTTAGATAGACAGTACTCTTTCCTTCCTCTTTCTCTTCTTGCTACTTATCAAAAAGAAAACAGAAATCCTTTTCTTCTCCATAGTTTACCATTTCACATTTTGAATTGATTACTGCTTCTCTACATGATGCTCTTTTCCTCAGCCAATAGGACTTCTGCCTTTTTATGTTTGATCTTAATGTTTTGTTGGCAATTGATCTTAACTTTTATCCCCCAGACATTAGCATCATGTTTTTTGCATGATACATAGCATCTTTTTATGTTTTATTCTCCTATCAAAGTTTGAATGTTTATTGTGATTCTACCTGCTGTCATGATAGTTCTACTATGCATATCAAATATCAATTATGGGCAACTTATTTGCCCTTGCTTATATAAACTAAATGATGTAGTTGGCAATGATATTGGTTGTTTCTATGATTCTCCTACCGTTGTAAAAAACATAGTATTAACCTTTACCCAGTTTTATGTGGGTCAACAGATTTTGCATTTCAACTGACATTTATTGTAATGCAGCGACTCTGCATTTTGTACCCATGAGTGCCGCAATGTACAAATTGCAATTGACAATGCAGCGGAGGGAATAGGGACTACAAGAACTTCAAGCAGAGGAATGCACAGGTGATAGATCAGTTTTGTTCTCAACTGGAAGGGCATCAGAACGGGCTAGTTAGTGACCTGGTTTACTAATTTTGGTGGTGCATAGCAGTCAAGTTTTTGAGATTAGCTTGCACTTTGGAATAGTATTGCAGCGGATATTTTATTAGGTAGACGACAATAGTTTTTTTTAGTATTGAAGGGATTATTCTTTTCCAATACTAATTTTGATAGCAGTTTCCCCCTTTTCTTCCAGTTTTATGGGGGAATTGGGGATGTGCAAAAATGCCTTCAAATTTTGCTAGTTGAAACATACTTGTGTTTATAGGGTGAAATAAACTGAAGGTGTATTTCAACTTAACTGATCTTGCCTTTTAATCACTTTTATGTTTTCTGATTCCATGTGGATGGCTAAGCTACTCATGCATGAGTGTGAATGTTTCATTTCAATGTCAGATGATGGAGCTTTTTAGCTTATGATATGTTTGTGGGCCAGTAGCATGTAACCATCTTTTTACCACTAAATCTTTTGATTTAATTTCTATTTTCAACGAGTGCCCTTCATCAAGGTTAGGTAGGCTCAATCCACTTCCAGTTTACCAAAAGTGTGATGTGAAGACAATTCTTTCAATAGGCCGAGGAGAGAGAACTATCAGATAACTCGAACTAAACAGAAAGGTGCAAAAGTCCCCAGTTCCTTAAGATTCAGATTGTCATTTAGCTTCAATTTCTTCGGTCTCACAAGTGGGTCCACATGCAAAAAAAAGAAAAGGCATAGTGCTTACTACTCCGACCTTGCCCCTAAAGGAAATTGGACAAGAGCGAAAGCTAGACCCTATTATAAAATACATCCTAATATGAGCTGGTCGGCGAACCATAGGATCACTCAATCAGTTAATATCCGACTATAAACTACAATTTATCTTCATATACGATACTGAAAAAGAATAATCCGACTCCAAGAAGGATTCAGCACTTTGGACACTCCACTATAAATAGAGCTTTTTTTTCTCCATTCAACGGGTAACACAATTTTAAACACTTCTCCAAAATAAAGTTCATTAATCTCCCATCTTTTCTAATTTAAGCATCGGAATGGTCCCCCAGGCACACCGCCAGGACCCTCCTCTAATCTGTTATCTTGCAGAAATGAAATATCGCCTACACGTGTACTAGAAAATCGAAATATTTTTTGAGCATATCAATAAATTTGGTTGCTACTGTAAAAAATTTCCATATTCCTCATGAAAGTTAATAAAATCTAAATTTCATTGTCTTTATCTTGTATTTATGATTGTATGAATCACATTTGATAAGAGGCTTTGGTCTGTTTTAAGCTTACAGATTTTCTGTTGATCGGTGAGTCTGAACAACGCTACTGCTTGCAGATACGTTTATCGGTACACTGATGATTTCCATGGGTATAGACTAGTGTATAAATTGTTACAAAGCATCATGTTCAATATATCTATGAATTTCTTTACTTTCTGTGAGAAATCTGCAAAGCTGACTTTGGTCCATTTGGTGGACAATATGGCCATAGCAGAATAATTGAAGGTGCACTTCACAAGTACTAAAAAAAAAGTACTTGTCCTAAGTCCTATCTTTGGTGGACAGGTGGATCTGACAATTTGCAACTATGGTGATGTACAGGCCCATTGGCTGAGATCTCTCTATTCTTATCCCTCGTAATAAAAGGCCCATTGGTTTTGGTTTTCTTCTTCTCTTACCAGTCACCAGCCCATTAGCAAGTTCAGCTTATTCGGTTCTATTTCTTTCTACACAATTCTTGATTTCCAAATTCGTTAACTTTCGCTATCTTCAGTGGGAGGTTCATCAGAATCAGACCGCTAGTGATGATAAAAATTAGTTGCACACTTTTTTTTTTTTTTTTTTTTTCCTGTGTATTAGTAGTAGTAAGCCCCAACCTATTATTATGATAGGTGAAGCTATTGGACAGTGTTGGAACTTGGACGTAGACTTCACTGCAAATGATGAACCACCAAAAAAAAATAATTGGCTTTGAAAACTTGAAAGTATAGCCCAAACTAGGCGCTGAGAAAAGTGAATCAAATGATGGGTGACATCTTTCGAATCTTTGGGTATGGTGTGTAAGGGGAGGTTACCCTTCTTTTTTTTTTTTTTTCTCATATATAATTTTTCAATTTCCAGAGAAAATTAAGCACTCCACAAACTACTACAGAAAACAAGGTGTTGATTATAAAACAAACAAGAAGGAAAGAAAATATATATATATATATACATGCATGTGAGCATTAAAGATCTATTTGGCAAAAAAAAAAAAAAGCATTAAAGATCTACGCCCAAAAATTAAATCATACTGTAGTCTCTGGAGTGAAGTGGGTGTTTTGAATCACAGGGCCTAGCAAAGTTAGACCCTCTCTCTCTCTCTCTCTCTCTCTCAGAGTTCTGACACAACTTGTTGAACAAGCAACGGTAACAAAAATAGAAAGCAATAAGGGTTAGAATTAGAAATATATATACAGCTTAATAATGTGACATCATCTGTGCATAATGAGAGCTTAATATGGGTAGCCTGCTTACATAGAAACTGTACAACTAAGTATATTCCACTTGTATTATTTCTTAGGTAATTTATTTATATATATATATATTTTATTACTATTCACTTGCATATGCAACTTGTTAATTATTTTTCTTTGCTTTTTTGTTTTCCATCTGTGAGTTTCTTTGTTTTATTTTATTTTTTTAACATGAAGCTTTTGGGAGTAATGGTTGATGGAATATGATGGCATGAGGCAATGATGATGTTTGGAAGAGAAAATAGCTGAAAAGGTAGAATTTGATAATTTATTTAGGTTCCCCAAGACAGAAGGGGCGATGCCAAATATAGGCGTTGTGTTACTTTCAATTTCAAGCGTGAGGTTAAATATGTCAGAATTCAGAAACCACTAGCTAAGGAACTAATTCCCAAAATCCTTTCTCTCTTTTTTCTATTACTTACTCTCTTTATATTTTAATTCCTTACCTCAATACTCTTTAATTTTATGTTTCTCGTCTACTAATATTTTACCTCTATTCTATCTATATATAGCTAAGCGTGATGACTGCTTTCCTCTTGAGCTAATGAAATGAAAGTCTTATGCATCTACAGTTTGTATGATTTTGCAAACCCAGCCCATATTTTTATTCAAACCAGTTGTGACTACACTCTGCACAATTTTTTTTTTTAAAAAATTAGTTCAGCTTTTATTATATATAGATCCCAAATCTAAATTTATATACATAACACTTGTTCATGTTAAGTACCGAATTCGATATTCTTCTTATTTGATAAAAATAACACAGTTTGCAAAATGTAAGTTGTGGCTAACTTGGTATATAGGCTCTCTCTTCTCTTCATTTATGCATCACAAATTCTCTAAGCAATAGAGAGAATTTTTAGTGAAAAAAAATATTAGAGAGTTGAGTAAAGATCTGCAGTGATGTGGCATTACAAACTTGGGTATATATCTGAGCAAGGAATGAAAATTCTTGCAGAAAAAAATCTACTTTCGGGACTCATAAAAGTTTCCTTACCCTTTTGTGAGCATTGTGTTACAGGATAAAATTCAACACATCAAATTGTAGAAGCAAGAAAGTTCTATAATTGGTTCACTCTGATGTATAGCAAACACCAGTTCCATCCGTAGGAGGAGCGAAGTACTTTGTGTCATTCATATATGATTATTTCAGGAGATGTTAGGTGTATCCTATCAAGGGAAAGGTAGATGTGTTCTATTTTTCAAAGTATTCAAAGCGCGGGAAGAACATGAATTTGGGAAGAAGATCAAGTGTTTGAGGACAAATAATGGGGGATAATAAACCAACAATGAGTTTGCTAAATTTTGTAATCAAGAAAGTATCAAAAGACAGTTCACTACGACATAGACTCCTTAACAAATTGGAGTGGCAGAGCAGATGAACAGAACCCTGTTGAAAAGAACAAGGGTCATGTTGGGCGCTGCAGGTCTGGAAAAAATATTTTGGGCAGTAACAGTCAACACCATCTATTATGTGATCAATTGGTCACCATCAACTGCAATTGAGTTGAAAACACAAATGGAAATATTGACGGGAAAGCCTGTTGGTTATTCAAACCTCCATATATATGAAAGTCTTGTGTACGTGATATACAATGCCCAATAAACTACCAAATTAGATCTAAAATCTAAAAAATGCATATATATGGGTTATGCTGATGGAGTGAAAGGGGTATCGCTTATAGGATCCCACTACCCATAAGGTTGTGATCAGCACCCTACGTTTCTAAGTCTCGTCCTCACAAGGTATTTATTTTATTTTATTTCTTTTATTTATTTATTTATTTTGATTGTTGTTTTATTTTCTTTGTTTCTATTTGCTTTTTAGTTTATTTTATTTTATATCACTTTGTTTGTTTTATTAATTTTTTCCCTTATAGTTTCTTTGCATATTCCCTTTCTTTTACTTATTTCTTTTATTTTGGATAGTTTATTGTTTTCCCTTCTTTTTTATATGTTTCCCTTGGGAGTTTGAAATGAAGGACTTGGGACCAGCAAACAAGATTCTAGGGATGTAAATTCACCGAGACATAAATAATTAGAAGATTTGACTTTTCCAGAAGAATAATCTAAAAAAAATCTTGCGGCACTTTAACATGCAAGATTGTAAGTCAATTTCTGCCCCACTTCCTATTAATTTCAAGTTATCCTCCAAGATGGGTCCTAGCAATGAATCAGAGATGATTGAGATGTCTTGAATATCATATGCATCAGTAGTGGGAAACCTTATGTTCGCTATGATTTGTACGAAATCAGACATTGCACATGCAGTGAGAGTGGTTAGTCGGTACATGGAAAATCTTAGTAGAGAGCATTAGAATATAGTGAATAAGATCTTAAGATACATTAAAGGGACCTCAGATGTTGCATTGTGTTATGAAATATCATAATCTACTGTCAGATGATATGTTGACTCAGATTATGCAAGTAATTTGGACAGAAGCAAATCCATCACAGGTTTTGTGTTTATTTTTGCTGGCAGAGCAGTAAATTGGGTTTCAAAACTGCAATCAGTTGTGGCTATGTCAACAATAGAAGCAGAATATGTAGTAGCTACACAAGCTAGTAAAGAAGCAATCTGGTTGAAAATGATAATGGAAGAACTCGGGCACAAATAGGAAAAGATTTCTCTGTTGTGTGACAGTCAGAATGCCTTGCATCTGGTAAGGAATCTAGCTTTTCATTCAAATACGAAATACATTCGAATTCAGTACCACTTCGTTCGTAACAAAAGTGGAAGAAGGAACTGTGAATATGCAAAAAGTTCATACCAAAGACAATCTAGTAGATTTCATGACAAAAACAGTCAATAATGACAAGTTTGTTTAATGTCGATCATCTAATGGTCTGATAAAGACATGAGCAACCTAAAAATGGCAAGGAATAAATAATAGTGTGAAGATTGATTGATACCCGATCAAATTTTCAAGTGAGAAATTATTGCAAGATAGTCAAATAAGGTGTCCTCCCTATTTGACAAAAGTGGCACAGCATGCAAAATGCAAGCTGTGGTAAATTTGGTAGGCTCCCTCTCCTCCTCATTTATGCATTCTAAATTCTCTAAGCAATAGAGAGAATTTCTAGTGAGATAAAATATTAGAGAGTTGAGTGATTAAATTCTCTATTATATAAAGAGAATTTTAATTGTTTCTCCTTTATAAATAGAGAGGTTGTAACTCTTATTATTTTTTATAGTAAATTTTTTTTATTTTTACCTGTGATTTTTTACCCTAATTTGTTTATGGATTTTTCCATGTAAAATATAGTGTCTTTATTATTTTCTCAAATTATTAACTGCGTTTTTATTCTAATTCGGTCTTAATTTATCAACAATTGATAGATTAAATTTGAAAAAATTTATAAGAATCTAATCAATTTGACTCATAATTTTTTTAATGGGTCTAATATTCATTATTGAAATCTTATTGTATTGCTTTTTGAAAATTGAAAAAAATGTGACTCACCGTATGTAATTGAATTGAATTGGTGATTGATTTTACGATACAGAAAATTGAATTTTGAGGTAATGTTAAATTGTGTAAAATTGTCACGCTAGCGTTTACCTCAAATCTTACGAGTTACAACTCGCATCGGCGTCGCATCCCAATTAACATTTATGGAAGGTCGTCCTTTGACGTCACGTGCCAGAGGCAACCTCCTCTGCCACGTCAGAAAATGCAGCATGCGTAAGCAAACATAGTACGGTTACTCAGACGTGTGCTTTGGAGACCCCCCAACCTCCAAAAGGCTAATGTCAGATGATTACGTGTCTTTGGCAAAAAAAAGATGATTACGTGTCTTATCCAATAATTACCTTACACGTGTTGTGCACGAGGTTGTCAGTCCGTAGGAGATTCCACCGTTTATAATGCCAATAATTCTTGTAATAATAATGATAGTACAATCTAATACTCTCTATATATAGATAATACTTCAATAATTCAAGGATTATATAATGATGAGAAAGTGTTTAATTTGTGATTTTGTCCCACCAGAATTTTGGTCTCCCATGTAGAAAAATGCATGTGAGGACCACTCATAAATAGTAGTTTTCTTATCTTTAATTTACCTTTACATTAACATGCTTATATATATATATATATATATATATATATATATATATATATATATATATCAAAAATTATTTTTAAAAAAATTCAACATATATCAAATAACTCTCTAAAAAATACTTGTGGCATAATTTAAAAAGTAAGAACAGTGTTTATAAAAATGAGAGGTTTTGGATTCAAATTTCCTCCTATACACTAAGATAGATTTCGCATTTATGACAAATGTAAAAGTACAGCTATCTTGTGTTGTGTAGCTCGCAGCCGATTGAAACTTCTTATAAATAAAAAAAATAACTTTCTAAAAAATTAAAATTCATGTAAAGTATGGATCGACACATTAAAAATTAATTTAATTTAATTAGGAAGCTAGCATATATATATATATATATATATATATATATAACCATTAGGCCATATGGTCCAATGGTGTTGAAGAATTGAAGCCATATTAGTGGGCAAGGCCATGAAATTTCTTCTTCTTTATTATATTTTTTTTACCAACCCATCGTTGTCACTTTGGGAAGCATATACTAAGAAGGAACAATGAAAGGGAAGCAAAAAGAATATATCTTATAACCCAACAAATCAAGTATCCAATAGATTTTAATATTAATATTGAGTGACAAACTGACAATAAGAAAAAGTTAGCTTGAAGATAATTAAGCTAACATGGTTGACAAGCTATTTTAATTTATTTTTAGAAGTTTTTACACAAATATCCTAAAAAAAATAAAATATTTTTATATATGTTTTTTTTTTTTTTAAATACACTTAATAAATTTTTTATTTTAAAAATGTCTCACTTTTAAAGATATAGGGATAATGTGCAAATATACCCTTAATATTTAGTTAAAAGTGCAGATCAACACTTAATATTTTTTGAGGTACGAATATGCCCCTAACGTTATAAAAATGGGTCAACTCGCCCATTCTCTCTGTTACCTCCATTATATCTCTCTCTCTCCACACATTTCCTTTTTTTTATTTTTTTATTTTTATTTATTTTTTATTTTTTGTCCTTCCTTTATCTTTGTTTTTTTTTAAAAAAAATTTATTTTTTATATTTACCTACAAAATATTTGTGTGTATATATATACATATAATTTGACTTTTTCTATTTATTTTGCATTTATAAGTTTATATAATGCTAGTTGTAATTATTAATAAAATTTAATTATATTATTAGAATATAGGATAAAAATTTATAAATAATTAATTATGATATTGAATAAGTACACCATAAAATTTTTCTAAAAAATATAATGACGTGAAAATAAATTATTCACGTAACTTGTTTTTATCAAAAGTTGTTTAGAATTTTTTTTTATCATTTTTCAAATATTTTTTTAAAAAAATAAAACTAGTTATCACATTAATTTATTTTTCACGTTATTATATGATTTTAAAAAAATTTAGAATGTACTTATTTAATATCACAATTAATTATTTTTAAATTTTTATCATATATTCTAATAATATAATTAAGTTTTATTAATAATTACAACTATCATTATATAAACTTATAAATAAAAATAAATAGAAAAATTCAAATTATATGTATATACACACACAAATGTTTTGTAAGTAAATGTAAAAATAAAGGAAGGACAAAAAAGAGAAAAAAATTAAAATAAAAAAGTATGGAGAGAGAGATAGTGGAGGTAACATAGAGAAGAAGTGCGTTGGCTCACTTTTGAAACGTTAGGGGTATATCCATACTTCGAAAAATATTAAGTGTTTATCTACACTTTTAACCAAATATTAGGGGTATATTTGCACCTTATCCCAAAAGTATATCATAAGTATATATATATATATATATATATATATATATATATATATATATATATATATATATATATATATATATAAAAGAGGGGCATTTTTGAAAACCGAAAAAGACAAAAAAATATTTTTTTTAAAAATTAAAAAAATTATATTTGGTGTAATTTCCTTTTATTTTTTTTACAATTGCAAGACATATATTATTCATAACCCAATTTTTTAGGATCGAATAATTGTATATATCTGCTCTATGATAATACGTAATTAATTGAGTAATGCATTAACTTAATGGGTTTTAATTTAAAAAATTAGAATTTTTAATTCTTTACTACATTTAGGATACAATACATACTTTCAAAAACAATTAAATCATAATATTTTATTATCTCTTGCTTTTCAATAGAATTTAATAATATGATATTCAAAAACTATCCTTAATATCACCATCAGCAATTAAAAAAAAAAAAAAAGAATTTGATAGACTTTTTATTTTTGGTATAAGAGCATGATAAGTTGTAGTGTGTGTGTCTATACATCATGAATGTGGAAAAAGTCACCCGTTTATTAAATATAAATATATTCAGTGATTAATGTAGAAATAAATTTTTCAACCTTAACAGTTAATTTTTAAATTTTGTTCTTCAAATTTTATATTAAAATTTTAATATGATATTAGAGTCTAATCAATCATTGCACCACCTCTTTATCATAAATTTACAAGTGTCAACTCAACTTAATTAAAAATTGTAAATTGTAATGTGCAGTTTGATATTATGATGATGTTCAATTTCTGACCTCATCCATTCTATAACTATAAGCTTGGGATAACCTTAACGAGGCCAAGGGTTTGCCATAGTAATAATTAATCATGTGATTAAGATTCTTAATTTCTAACTTAAGAAATTTGTAATAACTAAATTAGGCTTGCAAGGAATCAATTATATTTTTAAAATCAGCAATTTGGAATTTTTTAAGAAATTCAATGATAGTGAGCCCAAAGAGTGTCATACATAGCTAATCATTAATTAACATGGAGTTATAGCATTTCTAGCCCACGACACTGTAGCTCAGTTCTTTAGCCCATGAAAGATTTTAATAGATTTTTTTAATTTTATATATATATATATATATATATATATATGTGTGTGTGGTGTTTTCTACGGTTATTTTATTTTTAACAAAGTAAACCTATTTTATTTTACTTTACGAAAAAAATAATTTTTTTATGAAAAAAAATTTAACATATATAGTGCGGATTGAATCTTAAATTCAAAATCTTACGATTCTGAAAATGATTTCAAAAGCTAGAGAAATTTTTTTGAGAATGTCAAATTTCTTTACTATATAATGAAAATTCTTCATATATAATTAGATTTATTGTTTTTTCTTTTTTTTTTTGGGTAAAATTAACCCTGTCATTTTAGGAATAGGAAATTCTATATTTTTCTGTTTGAAAAATATATAATACTACCCAATTTCATAGATTTTAATCTGCAAAGTAAAAAATAACAACATACCAGAATCAGATGTTCAAAATATACAAGACAACGGTCAAATATTTTTAATGAGTAGAAATGGGATTTTGGGATGGCGAGCCTTGGCCCTTATGTCTTCCAATTCCTTTTCTTTATTTGGTTTGCATTTTTCTCTTTTTTTTTTTGGGCTTCTTCATATCTTTTTCGGTTGTTGAATCTGTGTTCTTTGAAACTTTAAAGCAGATATAGATATTGTTTACTTCAGAAAACAGAAGCCAAAGGCATTGCTACCCCATTCAGTTGCGGAGATTTTAGAGGGGTGGAATCAAAAGCATCTCGTTATTTTATAACAAATATTTTTAATTTTGAGGAGGCTAAATATTAAAAATATAACTAAAGTTTTTTAAAAAAATTAAATATATATATAATATTTATTAAAATTTTCAAATTTCATGGCTCCTCTATGTTTGTACAAAGGTCCGCCTATGCTCCCATTCCCTTTGGGTCTTTGGGTATGGCCACTTAATTTTCAAAACATATATATATATATATATATATATATATATATATATATATATATATATATATATATATATATATATATTAAAATTTAGTCATATATTGTATTTGACCGCTTATTTTTTATGAAAATTTTCTTTAAATATATAAAAGTTAGTTTAATTATATAATCATCTTAATGTAAATTATAGTATAAAAAAATCTGATCCTTTGAAAAAATTTTCTGGCTCTATCCATCCCCACTTAGATTTTTTGTCCCCTTCCTTTACTTCCATTTTCGTAGGCATGTTAACTCAAGTACTTAACCCTTAAATTATACACACCTTTAGTGATTAGTTGTACTAAAATTATATGAGACTGAAAGATATCGAATTTAAATCTCAATCGAAGCTAAATTTATCATAAAAAAAATAAAATAATACATTTTAAGATAAATTTATGTATATAAGATTACTTGTTTCAAAATAAGTGGAAATTGAGAATATAAAGGTGATTAGTTTATATATATATTGAGATGGGATTAGCTATAAATTGATTGAAAATTATAAAGAATCTCAACAATATAATTTATTTTTTTTTTTTGCCAAAAAATCTCAACAATATAAAGAGGCCAACCAAAATGGAATATTAATATATATATAAAATAAAACTGTTTTATATGGCATTAGTTTATATTACGTGCATATTCAAATTGATGATAAAAAAAAATAACAAAACTCTCATGTTTTGATGAAATCCCAGCACCAATCAGTTGTTAATTGAGGAGAAAATGGATTGATGTTCCCTTTAAAGAAACAATTGTAATTCGTAACTACCTCTTTTAATTTGATGAAAACATAAAATCTGGATCCTAGATTTGGTTAACCCCAGACAAGGTATATGAGTCCATAGGAAAAGGATTTTCCGATCACATGCATCATTCAGCCATCAAATGTCAAATTCCCTATAACTAACAGACAAACAATTAAGCTTCCATGTTCTAATGAAATGGGTTGTGTCACCATCCTTTTGTTTACATATATTCTACGTTTTGGATTCTATATCATTTTCATCTTATATATAGTCTTTTTTTTTTCTTTTTCTTTTTCACATGAAAATGCATAAATTTATCAATACCCAATTAGAGAATTTATTTTCATCCACTAAGAAAATTATCGAATTGGAATTATATAATTAGGTAATCTCATGCCACATACAAATTAAACTTTTTTTTTTTAATTTTTATGAATTTATATTATAAGAGATAGTGAGACGTATTGTTTTTGTTTTTTTTTTTTCTTGTTTATTATAGTTATACAAAGAGAAATATATATACACACAATTTTTCTAAGAGAAAAAAAAAAAAAAAATCAGTATGACTGCACTAAATACTCAGCTTTTGTAGTAAATTCATGAGATGGTGAATGAGTATGATTTTGAAATAAGAAAACAATAATATCATGGAATTGACAAGAAGGGATAATAGGTGAAAGCTAGACAGTGGCTTCTTCAACTACAAAATAGGAAACTTCCTACTGGGGGCGTAAACAAGGTTTTAAATAACGGTACATATCCATCGTCTCGTCTAGATTTTTAAAAAATTCGATACGTTATTTGAATGTTATATATATAATAATGGAAAGTAGTCATGAATTGGTACTAAATCAACCGATACACACTAATATGATTATTATTTAGCATTACGAGCGTGACATATCAATACAAAAAAATTATTATTATTATATTTTTTAATTTTTTTAATATAAATTATGAATATATTATTCAAAAAGACTAATATTTTATATTTTATTAATATTTTATATTGTTCTTTACATTATTTATATAAGAGTTTTTTTTTAATGTATTTAAAACATTATTTATATCTTTCATCTAAAGTAAAGAACAAAAAATACAAATGAGTTCAATAACAGGTAAAACAATCAAAATCCTCCATGACATTCTTATTGGTGGTGATTAGTCAATCTTGTGGTCTATTTATTTTTTTCATATTGTCTTATTTTACTTATAATATGAGATTTTTTTTACCAACTTATTCATCTTGAATAGCGTGATTTTTTCCTTCATGAATTAATAAAATAATATTGACATTTTTAAGTCAAGATAGTATTATATTATAAATTTATATAACTTTATTATTATTATTAAGCATTATTCATAAATATGTTATGTAATTTGAACTTTTATAATATAGAGTATGTTTATTTAAGTGTTTATTAATTTAATGTATTATATTTTGAACGTTACAGTCTATATCTTATTTATTTGGATTAATTAGCTAATCATTTTTGAAAATTCACGGTAGTGATGACCGATTCAGTTCGATTAAGTAAGATTCCGTTACATCGATTTCAATACCAATACGATATGTAAAATCGTTATTTAAAATCTTGGCGTAACCAGAGACAGGTGGAAGCTTTAGCCCCAACTCACTTGAAAGTGTACATTATACTTTTATACAATTAGTTTATTTTTTTTAATTGGTTCTCTAAAATTAAATTTTTATAAATAATTTCAAATGTTAAAATTATTTAATTAGTTCTCATCTTATAGATATAGAAGATCAATAAAAAATTATTTAATTAAAAATATATTAAAACAAAAATTATTAGAATAATTTAGAAAAAAATTAATCTTTATTTTTTTTCTCCTATTAATTTTGTTCTCTCAAATAAATTTTTTTGATTTCGCCATTTCTTCCACCGTCATTTTGAATACCTCTTTGTTGTTTTTTTTTTTTTTTTTTTGCACTAACATTTTGAATACCTCTTAAAACTAGATACAGATTATTGAAATATTATTGTTATTGCAGTAATTAATTAATTAAATGAAGAAAAGTAATTAAATTAAGAAAATTAAAATGAAGGATAGAGGCAGCATGGGAATTCCCGGGTCCCCATGCAGAAAAGAACTGGCAAATGTCATGTCTGTTCTGTTTACAGGCTTTAGGAGATTCTCCTAAACGCTAAACCTGTAAACGTCCAAACATGTCGTTTTAAATCTATCATTGGATTTCTTGTGTAACTCACTTTAAGTTTATATTAATTACATGCTTAATTCAAAACCTTTCATACATTTTTTCCTTTAAAAAAAAATTTAAGCAAGCCTTTTCTTTTCATCCAACCAATTAACCGGACCCCCACTGCCCAAATCAACTTTGATTTTGGTTTTTGATATACTAACTAGTACTGTAGTTTTACCATTCCGATTGGACAGTTTATATATATATATATATATATATATATATATATATATATATATATTAACTCAACAAATAATCATTATGCTGCATATATTTAATCTCCTAACTCCTTAATAGTTGGCTTAATCAAGATGGATAAGCTTGAGATCTTGAGATTAGAACATTTTGAGATCTTGAGATTAGGACATTCTAAGTTTGAATTTCGCGAAAAAGTAAAAATTATTTATATTTATTTCTTGAATATAAATTATAATTGATTGTAATTTATCTTATAATGTGTATATTGATATTATAATTAATATTTTATTTGTATATAATATTTCTTGAAAAAAAATATTAATAAGTGACAGATTTATACGGTGAGAAATAAAGTCGACATAAATTCTTAGTATTATATATATTCTAGAGAAATTTACGTTATATGTCATATTTTTTATATTTTTAACATTTATAACTTCTTAATTTTTATTTTTTCATATTTAGACATTTTTAATTACTTTTTTAATCTTTTTTTGTTTTTATTTTTATTTTTAACCTTTTAGATTTATTTTGTAATAGATTATCAATTTAATAGAATTTGTAATGGTTTTGAGTTAATTAAATAAATGTTTTATGATTTTCCTTTTAGAAAATTATTTAATTTTAATGTTTATTATTATTTTTTTAATTTTTTTGAAAAATA
>CATKHJ010425106.1:0-25031 GCA_949750685.1 Vernicia montana | reverse complement strand
ATATGGCATGGGTGCTAAGGCACCCACTTTTTTTAGCCATGGATCGTCCAGCAGCTCCACTGCGAGGTCTCATACTACAGAGATCCCTAGTCCGGTGGAGACACGACTTCAGCAGATGGAGCATCGGATGGAGTCCATGCTATTTGAGTATCAGCAGACGCAGCTTCAGTCCGACTTGTGGGTCCGAGATATCATCAGAGAGGTGCTATCTGAGTATCTCAGTCCAGCTCGCACATCTTCTTCTGCTCCAGCATCACAGCAGGACCCGTCCCAGGACCCCCCACATGACCCTATTGAGTAGCATTTTTTTTCCACTTTTGTATTTTTTTTTTCATACATGTATAGTATAAACATGAATAATATTTGTTATATTGGATTTTATATTTTATTTATTAAATTTTCATTTAAAATACATTTTTTTTCTACATAAAATGTCATTTTATTTAAATATTCTTATATAAATTAAATTTTAAAAAAATTAAAAATAAAATTTTAAAAAATATTTAGCGGCGGATTAGCAACGACTTAGCGACGGATAATCCGTTGCTAATTCAATACAGTACTCGCTATGTTAGCGAGAGTTAGCGACGGAAATAAGCTTTCGCTAAATTTAGTGATAGTTTAGCGACGGAAATAAAATTAGCGACGAATATAATCGGTCGTTGATTTTAGCGACAAATTTTTTCGTTGCAAATAATGTCGCTAAATTTAGCGACGGATTTTCTGTCACCAATTCGTCGTTAAAATTCAGCGAATGATTTAATCCGTCGTTATTTTTTTGCAAGGAGTATTTTTGCGATGTATTAATTACGTCGATGATCCATCGCTAATATATATTAACGAGGAAATTTTTATAATTTAGCGACGGATTAATCCATCGCTAAACTGTAAAATTCTAGTAGTGAGCTAAAGAGTTCGGTATAGGTGAGACAAGTCGAGGTACTCGGTAATGAGGCTACTGATGCTTATAGATTTATGAGACGAATTGATAGGTTCATTTTTGTATAGCTTGTTCAATCTATAGATAAGGTTAAGTTTAAGTTATTATTTAAGAATGTGTGTTAGTGCTTCGATTGTTTTAATAGCTGCATGGCTTACATTGTAAGATATTTTTGTGAATAGTATTTATGAATAGTAATGATAGAAAATGTATGGTTATGAATGCAAGCCACCTACCCTTAAACACTTTTCAATAATTGAATGGTTATGGATGTAAGTTACCTTCCCAATGAATAGTTTTTCGGCCATTAAGAAATATTTTATTCTTTTCTTTCTTCTATATAAAGACCTATAGATCATTCCAGAAAACACTTGTAATATTTTTTCAAATTTGAGTTCTCCATTTCCTTTCCAGATTTCCATATCTAAATCATTTGATTTCCTTCATTCTTTCTTTTCTTCAAAGAAGCCATCCAATCTCAAGAGCAACCCAAGATTTCAAGTAAAATTTTTCCTCTCTTTATGTCTTTCTTAGAAGAGCTCCAGGTAGATCTAGAGAGTATATCTGTGGATCTGGTGAGCCAAAGAATAGGGATATCGTGTTAAGTAACGATCAAGGAGTTATTAAAAGGCTATAGCAAGTGAGGTAAGTTATAAAATGTGTTAATACATAGTAAGACCTACCATAAATTGCTTCTATTAAATATCCTTTCATTTGATAATATATTATAAAAGTTATTATTGTTATTGTTATTACTATTTATTCCTTTGTCATGACAAGGCCACTTAGGCCAAAAACCATATTTATTGATAATGACGAGGCCATTTGGACTAGCCTAATGTTTATGATGATGAACCTACCGAGCCAATACTTAACCTTGACCACACATTGACAGAACGCCTTGACTAATGGGAGAAAATCCATTAGACCATTGCACCGATAACTTAACTGATAGAATTTATAAAAATGTCAGTGTCCAACCTAAGGAGTATGCTTCGCGTAAGCATGTGTTGAATGTTTCAAAGGTAAAATAGCTACCTTTTCTGATTTCATACCAATTATGGTATTCTGTTTAGAGGCCATGGGGATGGCGGTGTAGTCCCACCCATGAGTACTCTTTTGATGCTACTGTATGGTTCTGTCAATGACGTTTTGGACCTTTGATGCCTTTCTTTGGCACATGTGTATGATTAATAATCTCTATTGAATTGATTATGATTTTTGTATATGAATAGATGTTATTGTTCCTTCATGAACCCCAAGCATTAACATGCATTTCATAATTTACTGAGTTGACGGCTCACCATATCGTCCGTGGATTTCAAGTGTAGATTAGAAGAGGTTAAAAGCATAGCTGATAAAGCTTCTTAACTCTCCTTCTCCATCAAGAAGCCAATTAAATGTATATGTTTATTTTAAGATTTCATTTTTTGTAAATGTTAAAGCTCCGTAGTATGAAAAGAGATGTTTAAAATTGAGACTGTATGATTTACCTTTAATGAAATACAATGAGAAGATTTTGGTTTTCTTATGTTTTGGCCCATTATATACTTCGTGTATGCCTTTAGTATGGGTGTTTATAATTTTGTGTGAATATTTATCCCGGGTATATTTGAGGATAGTAATGGGTTCTACGGATTTTCGGTGGTCTTAAATCTACCCATGAGTACTCTTCTGATGTTACTGTATGGTTCTGTCAATGATGTTTTGGACCCTTGACACCTTTCTTTGGCATATGTGTATGATTAATGATCTTTATTAAATTGATTATGATTTTTGTATATGAATAGATGTTATTGTTCCTTCATGAACCCAAGCATTAACATGCATTTCATAATTTGCTGAGTTGAAGGCTCACAATATTGTTTGTGGATTTTAGGTGTAGATTAGAAGAGGTTAGAAACAGAGCTGCTAGAGCTTCTTGACCCTCCTTCTCCATTAAGAAGCCAATTAAATGTATATGTTTATTTTAAAATTTCATTTTTTTATAAATGTTAAAGTTCTTATATCTTTATTTTAGGAGCTCCGTAGTATGGAAAGAGATGTTTAGAATTGAGACTATATGATTTACCCTTAATGAAATAAAATGAGAAGATTTCGATTTTCTTAAGTTCTGGCCCATTATATATTTCGTGTATGCCTTTAGTATGGTGATTTTGTATGAATATGAATCCAGGGTATGTTTAAGGATAGTAATGAGTTCTATAGGTTTTTAATGGTTTTAAATATATGCATGCTTTAGGACCATCGCGCCACTAGAGTCAAGGTGTGACAATTCATGATTGATGAGTAAATTTATATACCTACATAATGTAAGTATTTATTTATTTAAAAAAAAAAAACATATTGTAAAAATAAATTAATTCGACTTTAAATTAGAAATTTATAATTAAAAATTAAAATTTAGGAAACTGGATAAAATATTAAAAATTAGAAAAATTCATACATTATAAATTTATAATCACACATATTTAATTAATATTTTATTATTATATCAAAAAATAATTTAATTAATTCATTAATTAAACTACTCATTACTTAGATTAATTTTAAATCAATTAAATTAAATTTATTAAATTAGATCAAAATTAATTATTTACATATTCTTCTAACTTTGAAATCATAATATGAAATATAATTATATAAGAATATTTTTATAGTAAATACCATGTCAAAAAGATTTCAGTAGTAAATAATAATGTTATTTTAAAATAATTTCCTCTCTTTTGTTTTTTAAATGATTTGTGTTTTTTCCTTAAAAAATAATAATTGGGTAAATAGCCTTCAAAGTCATCAAACTTTCAACATTCTCTCAATGTAGTCACTAAATATTATTTTGTTGCAATAGAATCAACAAACTTTGCTTTTCTTTTCTATTGCAATACCTATTAGCCTAATAATTTTCTTATTTTTGTTTTACGCCCCAATTATTTTCTTTTCTTTTCAAAGAAATCCAAAATCCAAAATCCACTCACTCTTAGACTCTGATACCATTCACTGTGAGTCTGCTCCCTCTCTGTGCTAGAGGTGAAATATAAAGAGCTACTCCTAAGGATCTTTAGAGTATATTTTGTTGTTTTTTTTTTTTTTTTAACTTCTCGTACTCGTTGTGGTAACGAGAGATAGCAACAAATCCCAGAGGGCCTTTGTTATTGAGAAAAAACTCCTCAAATTCACTCTGCTTGAGAGTCAGCTCTTCTAAGTTTTTAGAAAATTTTTCTAAAGATTTACTTAAAGAATTTAAATGATCTATAATATAATTTAATAGTCCTATTATTGGATCATTACCTACACCGTGATTTAGGTGATGACAATCAAGATAAGAATAGTTGGAATTATAATTGTTCATCCACTAAACGTGCTAAAACACTAATCTGTTCTAAAAGATGGAAGTTATTAAACTCAATTTCTTGGTTAATTCTTAAGTTCAATATCTTTTTTAGTCGGATTATTAAGTCTTTCGATCCTAGCTAAACAAACCTTTAAATGTTTAACTCTTTGTTTGTATAAAACAAATATAGGATCATGCAGTCTAAAACTAGCACTCAACTCTTCTCTTATAGCTTGGATTAAAGCTAAACCTTTAAGCCAATTTCTATTAGTTGTTCGGCTGGAAGACATAAATGTTTAATCATAAAACATTTATAAAATATATACGTTGTAGACCGGGTCCACTAAGCTTCCACGAATACTTCAGCTCTTCTTCAGGCTCGTCACCAGCAATATCTAAAAAAGGTTGGAGGTTATAGTTGCCCTTTCTCTCTCTTTAGCGGGACTTACAGAGACTCTTATGTTTATCAGACCGTTTTGAAGAATAAGGTATATAGAAGCAAAGTTTCTTTAGATAAAGAATTTAAAAGAGAATAAGAATTCTGGATTGTGGAAAATATTCTTTTATATAGAAACTCTGAAGTAGTTTTTGCTCCCCTTGCATTCCAAATGAAGAGCTATTTATAACAATTACAAAGTTAGTGTCTCTGGTACTGTTTTCTAGCTCAAAAGTGAAAAAATAATTAAAGCATATAGATAATAATTAAAGCAAACAAATAGCTGGTACCTCTGGTACTATTTTCCAGCTGTGTACAAGGACAATAATTTATTTTATCCTTATCTTTACAGCTAAGGAGATAATGATTGCTATTTTACAATTGATGAGTTCTTTTCTTTAGCACCACAAATTCCAAAGCACCTTTGTCAGATAATGCTTTAATATTTGTAGCCACTTTCAGAAAAGTGATTCCTCAATTCTGCACGTTGAGGCTGACGTCATAGATGATGAAAATGTAACTCCATCATTGAGTTGGTGATAGGGGCATCCATGTCTTCTATGAATTCTCTGTAATCCCTTGCCATCTCCTCTATAAGGCGCTGTTCTCTAAAATGCAGCAACCTTCTTCCAGACCTTTATAGTTTCTGGCTGGAACTCCAAACTAGGATCCATATCTACTAGTCTTAGAAACGACCTCTTTTCTTATTCATGTCCCTTTAACATAGTTAATGTTCTAACAATTGGAGTATACTGGGACCAGATAGTAACAAAAATTTTACCATCTCCGAGAAGGACATAATTGTTTGCATAAATTACCTTCTCCAGGCTAGCCTTGAAATGTTCAATCCTCAAAGCTTTGGTTATAATCTTGTTTTCTTCATACATTTTAAAATGGATTTTTAAATTTTGATTATTAACCTTTTGAGGTGCAACAAACTACTTAGCTATAACAAGACGGAGATCCCATATCTGATAAGGATATTGAACTATTCCATCTTCACCATAATCCATAATTGTGCTAATTATGTAACAAGAAATAATTCTTGCATTTCAATTTAAGAATTCCATGGATTATTGCACAATTTTCTGGAAGTGATTTACATAAAACATTATCATCCCTATTGATATCGATAATCTCTATCAAGCCTGCATCTGTATAAGGGAGGCTTTCTCTCGCTATCTCTGATTCAACTCTCAATAGTGGGCCTCTATATGATTGCCAATGAACATATGGATGGAGCATAGAATTCTCCTTTAGAGAATGATCTATTGAGTCCATTTGTTTAATTTTTCTAGTGAAATCCACCTCATTTGGAATATATGAACTCATTTCTTCAAGGAGTCTTTCTCTTTCAGCTACTTTTTGAAGGAAGGCTTCTTCATCCGTTCTATGGATATCAAGTCGTCTTTCCAGCCGTGCTATATAGGATACAACTTCATCTACAAAATGTTGTAATTGCTAGAAGTTTTTCTTTTATAATCCTCCATGCAATCCTGAATACAACATAGATCCATATTTTGAAATACCATAATCGTACTTAAGAAAGTACCAAGCATTTTCAGCTTCACAGGTTTTCGCAACCTTAGGGTTGTCAACCCTCATGATTTCTATGAATTTTTCATGTATATTATCATATTCATTTTCTGAATATACCATTATTGGTTTCTTCGGAGATTATTGGACTTCCTGCTTTTTGTATTTGGTTGTACCAAAAATAATATCCCAATTAAGATTGCAATCAGGAGTTTCCTCCTCAAAGCCTTTTTCAGACTTTTCCTTGCTCTGAGTTTGGTTTGGAATTTGTGAAGATTTACTGGCGCATCCATTAGCCTTAGAGTCGTGACTTAAAATGTCACTAGAGCTCTCACCACTCTCTTTTTGTAAAGGAGTTTGGTTTGAAACTTTTGAAAGTTCTCTGGCACTTCCAATGGCCTGTTGATTTGGAATCTTTAAAGATTCACTGGCCTTTTCACTAGCCTATTGGTTTAGAATCACTGAAGATTCACCGATATTTCCACCAGCCTTGCCCGAGCCATTATGGCTACCCTCTTGTGAAGGAGTTGGGCATTGCGGACTTCCCTTATCGTACAAATCAACTTCATCTTTTCGATGGAGTTCATCCCTGAATTTCTTTACCTGTTTAGGGGTAAGGCCATATTTGTTGGCTGCTTTTTCTAGGTAGAAATCTTTGGGATCATGCGTCTGAGACACCAAAGGTTTTAGTTCTTTATTCCTTTGAATTGGAGCTTTTCCCTCTAATTTTTCGTTAGCCTTTTTCTGACTAACCAGTTCTTTTGAACTCGCCATTTTCTTCCTTGGACATTCTGAAGAGATATGCCTTTGAGATTTATACAGCCAACAAGTAACCTCTTTTGAGGCTACTACTTTTCTTTTTGTCCCTGAAGGATAAGAGTTGTTGCTCTCGAAATCTTTTCTCCCATTCTTACCCTTTTTCGTGCATTGTTTCTAGGTGTGACCTTCCTTTTTGCAAATCCAACACATTTTGACTTTAGCAGCAAGATCCATCTGTAAAGTTAGACAATTCATGAGAAAGGGAATCAGCTATTATATTTTTATCAGAAGGAATATATTCAATTTCAAATCTATAATAGCTAAACCATTCTTGAAACCTCAAAAGTCTAGTTTGTCTAGCCTCTTTGAGGTTCAGATTCATAAACCTTTTGAAATAGGTTGAATCTGTTATAATAACAAACCTTTTTTGAGCCAAGAAGATATAAAAAGCTTTTATACTATTTTTAGCTGCTAATACTTCCTTTTCATGAATTGGATAATTAATTTCTGCTCCTTTAAAGGTTCCAGACCAATACTTAAATATTTGTTCTAGTTTTCTGCCTTTAATTTTTAATACTGCTCCCCAACACTTATCTGAAGCATATGTCTCTAAGACTAACTCATCGTCATCAGATGGTAAATTTAAACAAGACAAAATTTTCATTTTTTCTTTTACTTGAATGATAGTCTAAGTGTCTTCTTCTTCCCAAACCTAAGGATTTTTATATGATGTTTTCTTAGATATTCTACCTAAGATTTTTCACGAACTGTCTTGCATAGTTAGCAAGTCCGCAAAATCTTTGTACTTGCTTTCTATCTTCTAGTTCGTTAGGAAAATTAACAAGTTTTTTAGAGATGTGGCTTTGAAGTTTAATTTTACCTTTTTCTATTTCTATCCCTAAAAACTTTATCTTTTCCCGAAATCATTCGATCTTTCTTTCTAATAGAATCATACGTTCTTGTTTGAAGAGACCAGTCACCTTATTCAAGGTGACTCATGCGATCTTTTTCATTCTGACTGAAAACTAACACATTGTCTATATAGACCACACAAAACTTCTTTAATGCCTTAAGGGATTATCCATTTTGCATTGAAACACGCCTGGAGCATTTTTTAGGCCGAATGGTATTACTAACCATTCATACATCTCTTAAGGAGCATTGAAAGCTATAAGTGCTATTGAATCTTCCTCCATCTTTACTTGCCAGTATCCACTTTTTAAATCAAATTTAGAAAAGATAGAAGGTTATTTTAGACTTACCCTATCAATAACATCTCTTGTTGTAGGGATCTTGTAACCATCGTCTTTTGTAGCTTTGTTTACTTGACGATAGTCTATAACCATTCATGATTTTCCTCGTACCTGCTCTGCATAGTTAATTACCATAAAAGATGGACTAGAATGTGGACTACTACTATCCCTAATCAAACCTTTTTCAAGCAATTCAGGAATTTGTTTGTCAAATTCCTCTATCATCTCATTTGTATATGCTATATTTCTAGTCCGGATGATAGTACTGGGATCTTTTAGTTTTCCCTAGCTGTTATGCCATTTAGAACCCATAACTTTAATGGATCATCACTAAAGTTATCAGCTGACTTAACATGAAACTTATCCCATTTTGTTCCTTTTAGTTTGAGGTTTTGTGCAATAGGCTTTTGTTATCTCCTTTATATTTTGATGATTCCAAAATTTTATTTAATTAAACCTATACTTATTGAATATGTGAGAATAATACAAATATATATAATATTTTAACATTCAATTTATATATTTGTTTTATCTCCAAAGTTATGGGTTTAACTTGAATATTTCACTCATATATAATCTTAGTTGTGTTTAAATAAAGTGACAAAGATGGCGGGTAAACAAGAAATTCAAATAAAGATAGTTTACCACCTTGAAGATCATTTTCACCGCCATGAAGTTCAAGTTCACTGCCCTGAACTCAAAATTCACCGCCGTAACTTTTACACAGAAGCGAATTGGATTGTTATCTACAAAAGTTCACCGCCCTGAACATCATTTTCACCATCCTAAAGTTCAAGTTCACCGCCCTGAACTCAAAATTCACCGCCGTGAATTTTACACATAAACGAATTGAATTGTTATCAACAAGAGTTCACCACCCTGAAGTTCACCTTCACCACCCTGACTTTCAAGTTCACCGCCATGAACTCAAAAGTCACCGCCGTGAACGCATCACATCAGACAAAAAATATAGCCGTTGGAAATTGTCTGAAACCGTTTTCAAAGCACAACAATCATATTTTGGAGCTAGGATTGAAGATATATAAATATATAAAGACTCCAAATGAAGGGGAAGAGATTTCAAGTGATTAAAAGTGTTATCCAAGCTTAAAATTCAATAATCCTCTTTTACTCCATTTAAGAACACATTTGCTCTTTAACTTACATCTTTTGTGTTCATTGTTGTTAAAAACTATAAGCTTAATTTCTATCTTGTAAGAGCTTTGCTTGTTAGTCATTAAGTGTGACTTAAAACCTCAAACATTGTTTGAAATCTTTTGTATTGGGCGAAATCCTAGATAATTATTGTTTTGGGCGAAATCCCGAAGAATTAGGGCGAAATCCAGGAGAACTAGGGCAAAATCCCGATTCAACTATTGTAAAGCTTTAGGCGCAATCCCAGATCACTAGTGGAACCCTAAATCGGTGTGATTTAGGAAAAATGGATGTAGGAGAAGAGATTAGCTCCGAACCACTATAAAATTGGCTAAGTTTTCTTATTCTTCTCTCTATTCATTTTATCATTATTGAATTTGTTTTAATTGATTCACATATTGCATTAAGGGTGATTAATTACATTAGAAAATTTAAATTCCTATTCACCCCCTATAGGAATTGCCATACTTGGGCCAATAGCTTTTCTATTACACCTTGTGCTTTGAAGCATAATTCTTCGTACCATGAGGTACCATTTGGTTTAATATCGGAACCAAATAGACAATCTATTTAGGTTTCACTATGCTGGGCTTGCACTCTGAAGGCTGGTTCACAAGGAATAGATCCACACAACTCTGAAACCTTAACAGGATAAAAACCAAAATTTAATTTAAGTTTTGAGGGCTTTCAGAGATGTAATTTCTTCATCTTCATAAATAGGTAAACTAAAGATTTTATAACCTATAATTTTTCTACCTTCTGAAGATGATTGAGCATTCTCCTCTTAGTTTAATGTCTTAGAAACTTCTTCTAAATTTACAGATGAAGTATAACTATTTTGCTTAGGTGTTACATAGGTAGATCTTCTATGAGGATCAAAAATTCTAGTATTTCTCATAGGCTTTTCTAAACTTAGGATGATATTTCTACCCCTTTGTGTTATTTGAGAAGATCCTATCGACCTTGAGGTCTTTGTAGGTTCTTAGAGAACCCAACTTTTGGGCCAAATCAATTCTAAAGGATTTATTTCTTTTTTGTGAAATTTCCTATAATTATATGGCCCTTCATCGAACAACTTAGTTATTTTAGAGATGTTCCTCACTCCAGGATTAGTGGTATTTATTAACCTGAAAATTATCTTAGTGTGATATGCTAAATATTTAGCTTGGGTATTCATCCTATTCATGTTTTTGGACTTAATCCTTAAGGCTAATGAATTACCCAAACACCTATCACTAAAAGACATCATGTAATTGGGATAGGACTGAAACCAGACTGGACCATGAGCTAGGTTAGTCTGCACACCTGATATCAACTGATCTTGAAATAAATTCCATCTTTTATCTAATACAACTGCTATCACAAGACTATATGTTGGTAGGTTGAACAGCAGGATAAGTCCTATTTGGACAAGACCAATATGAATGTATTGGTAGGTTTCCTTGGATTTGTTTACCATTTCTCTTATTTTTGGTAGATTGATCAAGGGTATGTCAAACGTTTCTAGTTCTGTACTAGAAACCTAAGCTGTAGACTCAGATTGGGAGACATCAACTATTGACCTAAAATTGAACTTTGACTTACTATAAATAGCATTGATGTCTACCTTTGAGAGTTTCCATTCTAGGTAACTCATGGATGGGTCATTATATTGGAATTATTCTTTCTATACTAAAGATGTATCCAATGGAATCAACTTTTCATTTATGGTGCCTTCTGTGGTATTCATCATGAATAATTGGGTTATCCATAAATCAGATTCATATGTGTTAGTTTCATATTCAAAAACTACTTCATAAATTGAATCTATTTCAGAGTCAATATCAAAAAATTCATTTTCTTCTATAGGTTTATAGACTAGACTCTCATTTTCAAAGAAAATTCTTCTTAGATTTTATTTTCGCTTACTCTTGTGTGGGCAATCATTTGCTTTGTGATCTTTTGAACCACAAATTCAGCAGCAAGAGTAGCTACTAAGAGGTTTTCCTTGCGAACACTTAGGGGCTCTACAATATTTTTTCTTAAAGGCTTTTATTCTTTCCTTGTCCCTAAGGTTTGTTTTTCTTCTAATAAACCTAGTAGGTTTATTGGACATCTTTTTATCATTCTTATCTCTCCTCGATATCCTCCTTTTTCTATATCTTTTAAATCTTTTCTTTTTGGAGAATACCTGTCTCAGATCTTTGTTCATTTTCAGTTGAACAACCATACCTACCTGGAAAAAATTCTATTTGAGAACAACAACTCTCATTAAGATAAGGAAAATGTTTTGCATCTTGCCTTACTTGGAGTTCAGTGCATGCCTTTGTCATAGCATACCTAACCACCCATATTTTTTCTCCTAATCCATCGACAATTTTGTCTTCATTCATAAGGAGTTGATAGGCCGTCTTTACTATTTCTGGCTATGGTTTTGGTAACTAAGTAAAGAACAAAGTTGACATGTAATTTTGAGCATTAATATCTAGATTGTAATAATATTTTTGAAATTCATATGCATAATTATCAAAATAAAACATGTCACAGATTTGTAGTATCATTAATGCCATTAAATACTACTCTCTTTCTAGAGACTTTATTGATATAGAGAAACCACAAAATTCTCTTTTTAGGGCATCTACGATAAGAGCTAGTAACTCATATGTTAATACTGCTTTTCTAATTTCATCTCTGATGGGGGTTTGAACTACTAGCTAATCCCAAAATTTTTTAGCATTGCCAACCATGGTAGCTTTGCATAATTCATAGGCGACCTCAGGTGAGTAACTACCTCATTTAGTTGTAAACCTAATCATAGTAATCCACTCATCTATTCTTTCAGATGCATACTGTTCGCAATCTAGATTAAGAAAAGCTGTCGGGCTTAGTACTGGCCTCAAAGGATTATCCCAAGCTATAAATTCTGCTTTTATCCTATGGGGATAATTAGGTTTGTATTACTGCCCTTTTCATAACAAGAAGTTCATTAAAGGTTTTATCATCTATATGCAGAGGACCTTCTTCTACCAGCCCTAATGACTTTCTAAGGTCTTGGGCTAAGTCACTGCTACTTTGATTAGCAACTCTCTTATCAGGGTCTAAAATAAAATGAACCATTTTTTCTTTCCTTAATTTTAAAACCTCTTTTTCAGATATAGGCTTAGAAGAACGTATTGGTTTTTTCAAAGCCTTTTCTCGCTCGATTGCATCGAGTCTTTCTACCTCATCAGCCAAAACTTTTCTTTGTTATGATGAATTACCTAATTCTCCTTTAACATAAAGCTTTTCTAGGAGGAGGCTTACTTCATTATGCATGTGTGCTAATGAAGTCAACCCTGAAGGGGTTGAATCGACACTTTTCTCTTTTTCTTGTTTTCCCATTTTTATATAGGTCTATTTATGCTTCTAGCTAAACTAGACCACCAATAATCTTTATGTCTGGGAAATCCTGCCCAATAAGCTAAGAAAAAATTGATTCTCCCGAAGTGCAATTTTTTCCAAATTAAATAATATTTTGCTTGTTCTTCGCTTTAGGTAGAGTCCACCAAAAGTATATCCTGCCCCAAAATTGGCAGTTTTTTGAACAAATGATATTTTTTTTCTAAAAATTCTATTATATCAACTATTTCGGTATACTTGTCTAATCTATGTTTTTTTGGACAACTTCTAAAAATAGAGTTTATCCTAAACTCTTCTTCCCTATTTTTGACTTTTTCACGAGCCCATATATATTCCCAATGCAGGTGAGAGTGGTCTTTTCTTTCTCTGACTGAAAAGTGTTTTGTATGACTATATACTCTTTCAGAGATTAATAAATTCTCTCTGAAAATATCATCCATAAATTAGAGTATGGATCATAATGTTAATATTCTAAAAGTTTCGGGGAGGAAAATTAAAATTATCAAAAGTTTTGGAGAGAAAATATAAATAAAAATCTTTTAATGAAAACAGAACGAAAGATCAGTCACTTATTGAAAAGAAATATAAAGTTTAATTATCAAATTGAAATCTTACAATAAGATTTAGTATTTTTGGTATATTGACCCAATAATAATTATATTAAGTACTTCGAAAACAAGCCATGTGGGTCACAATTGGGGAACAAACTGTCTGATTGACTGACTTTTCAAAGTCTTTGCTCTCTCTCTTTTTGGATGTTATTAATATTATTAGTCTTTCTTTCACACAATTTCTCTGTAAGCTTTTTTGATGTTGAATTTGAATTTCTATCTATGCATGGCTTGAATGATGCACATTGGCTGCTTTTGCTTTGTATAGTTGGCTTCAGGTTTCAAGGTTCCTCCAGGTTTGTGTCTCTCTACTCTCTACACTAGCACTTTCCTTCTCTTTATTAAAGACTCCAAAATGGGTTGGTTTCACTTTTAAATTTTTCAAAAAATATCTGCAAAATTAGGTTAAAATTACATGACTGGTAATTATATTGTATCATTGTTGCTCATGCCATGTTGAGTTTGAGTTCTAAGTCTTCTTTACAATTACAACTATGGGTTTCAGCCATTTATTAAGGCAATCATTGGCTGAATTGAATTTTATCCAATTAGCTTGCGGCTTTGTTTTCCTTGAAATGGGTTTGTCTGATAAACAGTGAACTGTTCTGTACTCATATTGGAATTTGCTTAATTTATTGTTAATTCTCAACTAGTCTATATTTTTTTACTAAGCAAAATTTAATAGAGAAACCCATTTACTTGGAGAACCTATTATTATTATTTTTTATACAGGCACTGCTCCTGAAGTTTCCTTCTTGGGTTTTGGAAGTTTACCTTCCTTTTGCCAAAATGATAGTTCCATTTTTTTAAATGGGTAGCAAGAGTGCGAAATTTGAGAATGATATCTCGATTCAGCTAATCTCTGCTGGCATTATTTGTGTGCAAGTCCCATTTATGCATACATTTCATCCTCTAAAAGTAGAGCTTCTTTTGTGGACTAATTTGTATTTCAAAATCTTTCATGGAATGGATTCGACATTGGTTAGGCTGCACTGAGATTTAGATAGTGCTTTCAGTGGTATGGTAAATGAGGAATAGAGATCAACTAGGACAGTGAACAAACAAAGATGGCCTACTGTTGTATAGAAACAGGCTTACTATCAGTTTTACAGCCACCAAGTGTATGTGTAAACTAGTTAGATGTTCAACATTGAAATTAACAGCTCATCTGAAATATATATGTGTACTTTTGTGCTTCATAAATATACTTGCATATTTTTTTATCCATGTATTTGCTTGTGTAGGATTATGAACCAAGAAAATTAAAGTATTATAAAGAAAAAGCAAGCAAGAGTAGAAATGGCCATTGAAGTAACAAGTGCCTACACTTTTGGCAAGAATTTGCTCTAGTGGGTATCTTTGGCATTAACATTGAACAGCATCAGCACGCTAAGCTGAATTGCTGTCTACCATAGCATTGTAAAATGGTGTTAGGATCTAGAGCAGTTGTATTTTATTCATAACCGCTATGAAATTTTGTGTTTGGGTGAAAAAGTTTTGCACTTCAGGTTCAATAAATCCAACTCTTCTTCATTAGTAGTTACAAGCATGTGAACTAACTAATAGTCCTTCTGCCCCTACTATGTTTTCTCTTGATTTATTCTTCTTATTTGCTATGATGTACTGATGCTATACTTTTCTGTGTTATTGATATTGTAGCTCTAGAGGCTAGAGCTTTATGCTTTTCTTTTTCAGTTTTTGTGTCATTTTTAAATCAATTAATTTTATTTTATTTTTTCTTGAAATAGTCACTTGATGGTATATGCTTTAATTTATCTTGAATATTGAGTCTGTTTTGTGTTCCTTTTGTAGGTCGTAGTTATTGAAAATGGCTAGTTATGACAAAGATGAGGTGCCAATGCTGTCAGATGTACAACCTCAATCATTTGATGAAAATGTGGATTCTCGATTTCAGGCATTTATTTCGAGGACTCGAAGTGCTTCAATCACTATTCCTATGAATTCCATGGAATCCTATGAAAATGAAGCCAACCTTGTAGGCTATACTGGTCCATTACGTAGTGAAAGAAGAGTTCCAACAATTCAGATGAGTGGTCCAATCTATATCAATCGTAACGCTGAGAACATTTTTCAACTAAATCGTGGTATAGCAGGTCATAAAATAGTAAAACCCATGGCTGAGAAGTTTCCTTCTTTTAATGGGATGGGTCAGCATGATTGGACAGATGAGAAATATGCTGGTAAAAATGAACATTTACTGAGGTCTGGGCAACTGGGATTGTGCAATGATCCTTATTGCACAACATGCCCAACCTATTACAATTTCAAACCAACACAGGAAAAACATTCAAAAGCTTCAGTTATATTTGATCCCAAGGTGAACCTTTTTACCCATTTTATTTTCTTAGAGGAAAAGAAACTAGAGTTTTCCTCAAAGTGTCAGATTGTTTTATTACAACCATGTGATTGTAGATGTTTAGTGCTATATATTTCTTTTCTGCTACTGTTTCAGTAGAGAGTCAAAGGTTCTATCTGCATGATGGATGTAAATTTCAACTCTAAATGATTACCTTTTTCCAAATATTTTACTTTAATGGATGTCTTTGTCATATTCTTCTGATTTTCCTATCAGAAGCTTGGGTGTTGATCATGGAGTCTTTAGTTGAGTTTATATAATGTGCTTATTTATTCTCATTTTTCTAATTTTTGACAAAAAAAATCCATATCTGTAATACATATGCACACCTAGTTTTCTTGTAAACCTTGTACCTTTTGAAGCTTCTAATGTTTCAGCTGGAAAATAGATTATCCGTGTTAAAAATTTACTTAAGATGTTGGGTATGCACTAGTTTGCACGCTTTAAATGGAATTATGACTAGATTAATTGAGGTGCAAGGGGCTGTTATTCTGCTGTGGACAGTAGCTAAAATTCCTTTATCAGTACAGAAGAGTGAGCAAGTAGGGAAAAATGAGAAAGGGGAAGAAGAACACAAATTGGCTTTATGTTGTGTTGAATTGTTGCTCAATCATAGTTTTGTTGTGTCTATTGTCCCAGTGCTTTATTTTTTAGAATATAATGTTATACAACTGCATTAACATGCTCATGCAGCTCTTATTCTTCTTCTTTTTTCCCCCCTTCTTTCCAGTTCCATAATGCTCTTTATGGGGATGCTAAAGGTTGGGCAAGGAGATTCATATCTTTTCTAAGTCCATATATTCCTGGAGTTATGAATCCTCATACTAAAGTTGTTCAACAGTGGAACAAGTTTTTTGTCATTTCTTGCTTGGTGGCAATTTTTGTGGACCCTTTATTTTTCTTCTTGCTTTCTGTGCTACAGGTAAAGCTTTATTTGTTTTCAGTCTCGGAATAATCATAAAGTTAATGTTTATGTATATGTACCTATGTTGATAAATGAATTAGGGACATTATATTAAATGCTCTAATTATGCCACTATACAAGGCCTTTAATTTTGCTACATAGATATCATGGGGTACTACCATAAGATCTTTTGTAGGGAACTGGAAAAAGAAGAGAATATTTGTCCATGACCCTTATTTTTCTTGTCTTTTACCTGATTTGGATATTCTATCATTTTCATCCTATGTGTATGACTTAGAGCTCCTTCCTGTTATACTTATTTTTTACATGATACCCATCTTCAAATTAATGGATATTCAACATTTCCAAGGTACTGCTTCCTTTAATACAAGAATTGAAGGAAACCTAAAGGACTTTTAATATGGAACTCTAAGACAGGTTGATTCTATCTGAATTTAATTATTCCACGTCTCAATAATGTCGAGCTTGATTGTGGATAACATCCTCTTACGGTTCCTCTTTCTTGCTTCCATATATGAATTATTAGGGGGTCTACTATTTTTTGTATTGTTGCACTGCTGCTTTGTTGTCTAGGCTTTATGTGTTTTATATGATATTTGTTGAGAATATAGAATTTAGTTAGATACTCTCTAGTTACTTTGTAGTTTTGTGGGAAATTTGAATTTTGAATTATGGTCAGACCTTCTGTTCCAGCAGGTCTGTTATTGGGGTCAGGTAGAATGAATGTCTTACTTGTAAGTTAGAAAAGGCTAGGTATGGGTTAGCACGGTTAAAAGTAAGTTATGGTTCAGGTATGGGGCTGTGTTAAGGCCACTCTTTTGTACTTAGGCTATGTAAACACTCAACCATATAAATGTTGGTGTAATGAATGATAGGCTGGCCCTTTGAGGTTCAACATCTGCAGTGTATTTATGCTGTGTTCTTGGACAGCCCTTTGAAGGTTCAATTACAGGACCTGTATTTGTGTGTGTTTGAGCTTTCTGCCCTCTCAAAATCAACATATTCCCCTTGGTTCATTATTTTAGCTTGCTTCCTTTTAGTTATTTCATGATTTCTCCATTTTTTGGATGCAGGATAACAAGTGCATTGTTATTAACTGGACTATGACTACAACAATTGTAGTTTTTAGGAGCATGACTGATTTCATATACTTATTGAACATGCTTCTTCAGGTATGCATCTCTTTTTCTTCATGTTATTGATTTATTTGTTTATTTTGTATTGTTAAATCTATCTCTACTTGTTGCCGAAATATATTAATCTTCTAGCAGCAGCCTAGAGATCACTTATTGTTGCAACTTTAGCTATACACTCTTAACTGTTGGGAAAATAGCCCAATTGTATTCAGACTAAGCAAACATAAATAAACCCACAGAATAGGTGACACTAGATTTACTTGGTTTTATAATAATAATCAGCTCTTTTGTACTTTTCCATCTCATTATTTAGATTGTTTAAAAATAAAAGGAAAATGCTAGAATTTTGGATGATGCAGTTGAACTCTGTCAGATTTACAATTCAGTCTTATGCCAAGCCAACTCAGTTAGAGGATGAAGATAAAGAGAGTTGGCGGTTGATGTGGCAATCTGTGTTGGCATTTTTTCATCATAACTACGCTCTGCGATATCAGTGTTGAGTTGTTTCTTATGCATTGCTGACTTGGATGAGTTGGCCTTCATTGGCGTAAAAAAGAAAAAAAAAAAAATTGAGGGCTCAACAGTTCAAAATAAAACTAGAGGGGGCTCAACAACATTTATTTTTGTTAATTTTTTGGAGCTTTAAGGCTTATTCTTTTCATTATTTCTTGGTGCAATCTTGTGATGGCTTTTTGCGGGAACCAAAATGTTATGATTCCTAAGACTTGCGAGAGTATAATGGAGATTTTCTTTCAATACAAAATGATTTAGGAGAGACTGGAAGAAGAGAATCACACATTCAATTCAAAACTTTTGTTTTATCAAATTTACAACTTTTAATGTATGAATCGAATGAGGTTCATAACACATCATTTTTTTAAAACATAGTTGGAGCTGGCCATTGGGCTACTAATCAAATGGTGCAATAGGAAATATTTCATTACTGAACATAACAGAGAATGCTTTAGTTGCTTTATATATCCCACTTTGCCATCAATCAATTTCTCTAACACCGTGGACTCGTATCTTCAATTACAAGTATCATATATGCCATTTTTCTTCTTGTTAGTATTTCATGCAAAAATTATCTTCCTGTAGTTTGACTCTTCGTATTTGGATTATTTGATGAATATACTGCATTATTCTTCTTATTCTTTGTGATTTAAAAATTGTTCCATGCTTTCTATTTGATATAAGACTTTCCAATTAAACATCTCAATACTAGTAATTTCTGAATATTGAAGCAATTAACTGCATCAATGTCACTCTATTTATTCTTTGCAGTTTAGGTTGGCCTATGTAGCTCCGGAATCCAGAGTGGTTGGAGCTGGAGAATTAGTTGACCATCCAAAGAAAATTGCTTTGCACTACCTCCGTGGATATTTTTTTGTTGACTTATTTGTTGTATTACCGCTTCCTCAAGTAAGTTTATTTCACTCTTCATATTGTATTATGACCAGGGTGACTAGGGTTTTACATAACAACCGTTTCATTATATTTCAGATGTTTTGTAACGGAATTTTAGCCCACTGATACATTATTTTCCATTTCTCTACAAGTGATTTGCCAATTGCCAAAAATTGGTTGACAAAACACGTGAAACAACAATTTCTCATGATTAATCCAATTATTAACATAATATCTTGCATATTTTGTTAAATTCTTTCTTTTTGATCTTATGATTTTATTGAATTCTTTTTTGTGTTGATTTAAGTGATTTTGTGGCTTTAAAATTCATGGCAGTGGTGGAATATTCGGAATGATTCAGTCCGCTTCATTCTGAATCCATGACATTGTTACCGTTACCATTTCCGTTACTATTTCTGTTACTATTTCTGATTTTGTATTTAAAACCCTGATTATGAAAATACCTCTAAAATTAGAAACATATCTACGAATAGATTGAATATGAGCTGCATCATTAGTTTGCCCTTCGTGGTCATTGTCAACGAAGAGGTTGCTTCGAACTCTATAGAATGACATCGAGGAGACAAGCAATAGCTTGCTCTGATACCACCTGAAGCAGTGGGGAAACGCCAGATAAACAAGGCTTGATCACATCGACTCCTCAAATACCCTTGAGTCCACAAAGAAAGATAATTTCTGAAATCCACCAGGAATAAAAAACTGAGATTTTATTAATAAGGAGAATCTCGTATAAGCTATTACATTGCTAGCCTATTTACAAGGCTTAAAATACTAATTAGTAATTTAATAAAATAAATTAAACAAGAATCCTAAATATTCTAGAATTACTTGAAAAATAAAAAAAGTATATCTAAACTAATTACAAAATTACAATAATTATAATAATTAAAATAATTATAAAAATATACTAGGACCACCTCATGAAGCCATTATTGCATGATTAATAAGATTGGTGCTCTAACATCCCTCCCCCCTTGTAGCAAGAACCTTGTCCTCAAGGTTTATGACATGATGCGGTTCTCGGTTTCCATCGATCCCATCCTCTGGCATACTTCGTTAGCAACAATTGTAGTGGACTTCCATTTGTGTCTTGGTGTGAACCGTTCATCACAATTAAAACACAAACCTTTTTCATGCTTGTGCAACATCTCTTCCTATGACAATCTTTTCATGGAAGTAGGTTTAGCTTGTTGGCCAATCTAAGTTGTGCATTGTTGATGAGAAAGACATTCATCTTGCATATGTGCCAACTCAGTGGTCTCACTTAGAGTTTTAGGCTTGAGCATTCTAATTTCCCCAACAATCTTGGCTTGAAGCCCACCTAAAAAGGTTCCAATCAAAGCTTTTTGTGGCCATCACACCACATGATTTTCTAGGCATTCAAACTCACGTTGATAGTCTCAAAGGAATCCAATTTGTTTGACGGAGATTAAGTTTCATCAAAATCCTCATACATAGTCGGTCCAAAATGTGCAAGGAGTTTCTTTGTGAAAATACCCAAGAAATCGTTGATCCTTCTTCCTGGTAGGTTCTTTGTAGCCATTAAAGCCGTTGATTAGCTTCACCTTCAAGATGAAAGGAGGCTAATCGAACACGTTGATCATCTGTTGTCCATTGGTATATGAAGAATTGAGCGACTTGATGGAGCCATTTTGTTGGGTTAGTACTAGAATATCGAGGGAAATCCATTTTTATGTACCTTGGAGGCACATGGTTCACATGGTGGTTGTTTAAAATCCCTCGATGTTCATTAGGAGCTTGGTTAGAAGACTAAGCTATAAATGCCTTGTGAGGAGTCTATGTTGGGGACGCTTGGGAGTTGGACACCTTCTCTGTCAAGTCTTTTAGCATATCATGTAGCTGATTGAATTGTTCTGATTGCACTTATGCTTCAACAAGTTCGCGCACATCACTTTCCAATTTATCTAATTTCTCTTTGTGGGTCAGCATCAACTCTGAAACCATATGATCGAGCCCAAGTAAAACATTAGTTCCAGTTATAATGTTGGAACAAAACCATAGTGTTAGAATCCTTGTGAGTTTTAACTTGGTAACTCTATTCACAAAAGATAGACTTTTTATACATATGCAGTCGATAATAGACTCCCTAAGATGCAACTACATTAAAACATGGATAAACTAGATAAGAAACATGAATAAGATAAAATATCACTAACGCATGACGCACCACTACTAGAAATAAGCAATAAAACAAATAGTTAAAGTCAACCCACTAATGCATGATTAATAAGATTGGTCTTCCAACATATGGTGCCAGGTAACCTCTACCAGGTTGAGGATATTCGATTGCTGTTCAAGAACCAAAAGCTTCAAATTCAACTTGTAAAATAGAGGGTAGCATTTTGGGAAGTACAATATCTAGTGATGCGTGGAACATGATGAAGTGTTTAGGTGCAATGAACATGGGCATATTTCCTGTTCGTATCCCAATAACCAAGTTAATTTATTGGAAGTTGAAACTGATGCAAGAGAGCTCATGAAGTCCATTTATGACGAGTATTATGATGGGCTAGAAGAAGAAATTGACTTACTTCCTTTCCAAGGAGAAAGTCTTTATTATTTGATAAGTTCTTACTACTCCTAAAGTGGAAGAACAAGAATATTGGAGAAGGCATTGCATTCACCAAGAAAAGTGACATTGGTATGTTTAGCACACTTTATGTCTTGAAATTTATCAGAGTTGTAGAATCAAGGAAGTTGTAGAAAGTGTAGAACCATGAACTTGTAGAATAAATTGGAAGAAATGGTAGAATCAAATTTGGCGATATTAAAACCCCACTTTGGATGATCCATGTGATGGACTACTCCAAGAATATAACTGCACTAAAAATAAATCATATTCTTCCTATATAGAAAATTCTAAAATGGGAAAAACAAAAATTCCTAAATAATAATTTTTTGATTTAAAGACAAAAAGAAAATAGAAAAGGAATTTCTAGGAACATGTGGTTCCAATTTTGTGTCATGCTCCTTCTGTTGGAGAAGACTTGTTCTCAACTTTTGTTCATCTTCATATTTATCTTCAAAATATGGCGGCAAATCAACAATATTGAAAGTAGCTAATATACCAAAATCTTTAGAAAGGTCAAGTTTGTAAGCTTTCTCACTAATTTGTTCCAATATCTTGGATGGTCCATTTGCTTAGGGCTTGATTTTGCCATAATGACCTTGTTGAATTTGGGAGGAAAACAAAACTCATTCATACAGCTCATAGACAAAGCACAGGTTCTATACATGAACCTTCAAAAGGCTGCATTTTTCATTAATAGATTAAGGCTTATATATCTCTTAGTTACAAGAGATCTAAGTGCAAAAGCAACCCACAACCATGCCTTTCATATCTAACCCATACTTAGACATTTCTTACACTCAAACTCAACCATACCTCTCGCCTAACCTCACTAACTAGCTTACTAATAGTTAAAACTAATTTGAATAGAAGCTTTCCCTTAAAAAATGTCATGCAAGCAACTGCTGTCACAACAAAAGTGGCACATCCTTCGATAGACAATTTGGAAATATTTCTTTTCTTAAATGATTCTATACTAGATCACCTTATTTGAAAGTAGCAGGCTTGTGAAACTTATTGGCTTGTCACTAATACCACTCATTTTGCTTTGACATATAAGCTTGTACTGATTACATCACACAAATATAATTAACATTACACTTTACTAATCTAGCTTAAACTTCTAAATAAAAATCTTAGCACTCCAATAAATTTGTAATGACCAAAAATTAGTCAAAGAAATATACAGAAGGTAAATTTTTGAAAACCAAATAACCAAATCTTAGTTTTGATGAAATTCTTGAATCACCTTGGAGGATTGCTCAAATATCGAATCGCCGGATATTTAAAACCCTACAAATATAGCTAGTTAATGAAATTGGAAAATTTTTCATGGAAAAGTTTACAATTATTTTCAATTATTATTGAAATGAGTTGTAAATATGTGGAATGATTATTTTCATATATTTCAATGATATATATACAAGGACCTATATATGGCAAATAGGTCAAACATACAGCTGTATATATATTCCTAAATTAAGGGAAACTATACAGGAAATATACAGAATAAGAAATTATACAGAATAGGAAAGAGTCATTGCCCATTTCTGCAAACTCTGCCCCTCAAGTTGGGGCGTAGATATCACATATGCCCAACTTGGATAGCGATGTATGGAATGGTCCACTAGTGACAACATGAGTCATAATATCTGCCAACTGATATGAACTCCTAGTATAAGGAACTTCTATTGTGCCAGAATCAAGATTATCTTTAATATAGTTCCTGTCAAGTTCAACATGTTTAGTTCAATTATGTTGTACTGGATTATTAACAATCTCAATGGCTGCCATATTATCACAAAACAACACCATAGGTTTTTGTGGACCAAAACCAAGTTCCATTAAGAGAATTTTCAGCCAAGAAAGTTATGTGATTGCATGATGCATAGCACGATATTCAGCTTTTGCACTATATAATGAAACCACATTTTGTTTTTTACTTCTCCAAGTCACCAAGTTGCCTCCAACGAACGACAAATATCTAGAAGTTGATTTTCTGTCCAATCTACTACTAGCAAAATCAAAGTCTGTATATCCCACAATATCAAGATGTTCATGTTTGGAGAACAAAACACCTTTACCTGGAGCTGATTTTAAATAAGCCAGAATTCGTTTAACAGCATTCATGTGATGATCACTTGGATTGTGCTGAACTCCTAGTATAAGGAACTTCTATTGTGCTAGAATCAAGATTATCTTTAATATAGTTCATGTCAAGTTCAACATGCTTAGTTCAATTATGTTGTACTGGATTATTAACAATCTCAATGGCTACCATATTATCACAAAACAACACCATAGGTTTTTGTGGACCAAAACCAAGTTCCATTAAGTGAATTTTCAGCCAAGAAAGTTCTGTGATTGCATGATGCATAGCACGATATTCAGCTTCTGCACTATATAATGAAACCACATTTTGTTTTTTACTTCTCCAAGTCACCAAGTTGCCTCCAACGAACGACAAATATCTAGAAGTAGATTTTCTGTCCAATCTACTACCAGCAAAATCAAAGTCTGTATATCCCACAATATCAAGATGTCCATGTTTGGAGAACAAAACACCTTTACTTGGAGCTGATTTTAAATAAGCCAAAATTCGGTTAACAGCATTCATGTGATGATCACTTGGATTGTGCATAAACTGACTCACAACACTGACTGCATATGTTAAATCCGGCCTAGTGTGAGTTAAATAGATCAACTTCTCCACTATCCTCTGATATCTCTCTTTGTTTGTTGGAATTTGATCAGGATAAGTAGAAAGGCCATGATTTACCTCAATAGGAATATCTATAGGTTCACAGGTTGAGTTACCAGTTTCGGCTAGGAGATCCAAAGTATACTTCATTTGGGAAAGAAACAGTCCTTGCTTAGACCGAGAGACTTCGATGCCTAGGAAGTATTTGAGATGCACCAAATCATTTATCTCGAATTCTTTGGCTAGATGGCTTCGAAGTTTCTCAATTTCCTCTATGTTATTACCTGTTACAATCATATCATCAACATAGACAAGAAGCAAGGTAATATCATTATGATCATGTTTATAGAACAAGGTATGATCTGCCAAAGCTTGCTTGAATCCATACTTCTTCATTGCATGGCTCAATCTCCCAAACCATGCCCTTGGTGATTGCTTTAATCCATACAATGCCTTTTTTAGTTTGCATACCTTT
>CATKHJ010425062.1:0-20806 GCA_949750685.1 Vernicia montana | reverse complement strand
CTAAATAAAAATATCTACACCCGACTTCATTTTTCCTTATATATATAATAATAATAATAATAATTATTGTTATATATATATATATATATATATATATATATATATATATATATATATATATATTATTTTTACTATATATTTATATATATATATATATAAATTAATATTTATAAATATACCCTCATATTTTTTTTATGACATTATGGATCTCTGTATCTTGCGTATCCTTTACGAAAATTAAGTGAATAAAATATTCTTAGTGGATAACACACTGTTCAAAGTTAATTATTATCCTTGTCTCGTGAAGGACATGCATTTAATGTGTGAAGTTTCTTAGGACTGACACTATGTTTATAGGTAATCATTTACCTCTACCATGAGGAAGATACATATCAAAAATAATGTATAACCGTGGACTTACACCTGTCCGTTCATTTATCCTCTGAGTCGTTTAGCTCGCTTCATATCTCTATATAGGCATCCATCTGCTTCGATATTAAGCTTCACCTTGTCCTTTTTTATCTGAGTTCGTCTTCGTCATCGAGTTTGCCCTTCGGCAAGTAGATCCTTTTTAATAGACTTTTAACTTAACATTTCTTACTAGATGCTTGAGATATTGACATTGTCCATATATGTATATCAAATAAAATTTCTGTCTCAAATATTACAAGCATCAAAAACTTGGAATTTTACATTCTCCCCTTCTTAAATAAAAATTCATCCTTAAATTTTAAGAGATAAATCTAAGAATGGAAGAGGTAAGGATACTTGACTTGCATACTTTTCTCTATTTCCCAAGTGTATTCCTCCATTGTTTGATTCTACCAAAGTACCTTCACCATTAAAATCTCTTTATTTCTCAACTTTCGAGTTAGCTTGTCCACAATCGCTACTGAAATTTCTTCGTAAGACAAATCTTGTTTCAACTATACTAGTTGGCTTCGTAGTATGTGAGAAGGATCTGGAATATATTTATAAAGCATAGAAATATGAAATACTGGATGTACATTATCTAGGTTAGGACGTAAGGCTACTCGGTAGGAGACTTCTCCCACTTGATCCAGTATTTCGAAGGGACCATATATCTTAGAGATAACTTGATTTTTTTGCCAAATCTCATAACTCCTTTCATACGTGAGATCTTTAAGAACACGTGATCACCAATAGAGAACTGAAGGTCTTTCCACTTTGGAACAGCGTAACTTTTTTGGCGGTCGAAGGCAACTTTTAAACATTCATTGGTCAAATGCACTTTCTCTCTTGTATACTGAATCAGTTTAGGTCCTTCGATGAATTTCTCTCCCACTTCATTCCAACAAATAAGAGATATGCACTTTCTTATGTAGATGGCCTCGTAAGGTGCCATCTTAATAGTAGAATGGTAACTATTGTTATAGGTGAACTCAATCAATGGTAAATGCTTATCCCAATTTTCTCCAAAAGTCCAAAATACACATCCTCAGCATATCCTTTAGAGTTTTGTTGGTCCTCTTGGATTGGCCATCCGTTTGGAGGTGGAAAGCAATACTAAAGTCCAATCGAGTGCTTAAGGATTCTTGCAACTTATATTAGAATCTAAAGGTGAATTGAGTCCCTCGGTTCGAGATTTGGACACCATGAAGTTTCACTATCTCGTCAAGGTACAGTTGTACATACTGTGAGGCTGAATAGGTAGTTTTGACTGATAGGAAGTGGGTTATCTTGGTTATTCGGTCCATAATTACCCATATCGAGTCTTATCCATTCAATATCCTTAGCAATCCCACTACAAAGTCCATAGTGACCCACTCCCATTTCCATTCGGGTATGGGCAATTGTTGGAGTAGTCCATAAGGCCTTTGATGTTTGAATTTAATTTGATGACAAGTTAGGCACTTTACCACAAATTCAGCTATATCTCTTTTCATTCCATTCCACCAATAAGTGCTCTTCACATCATGATACATCTTCGTCGTGCCTGGATGTACACTATAATTAGTGTAATGTACTTTCTTCATTATCTGTTCCTTTAAGTTGTCCTCAGTAGGAAAACACAGCCTTGATCCATATTTCAAGATTCCAGCCACCACTACGAATCCAAGAGCTTTTTATGCTTTAACATCCCTTTTAGTTTTACCAAACGGGGATCCTTATCTTAGGCTTCTTTAATCTGATCGATTAGGAGTGACTTGACCTAAAGATGTGCCAAAAGTACTCCCGAGTTTGACATTTCTAATCGAATACCCAAATCATAGAGGTTTCGCATCTCTTTCACCAAAGGTCTTCGCCATATTCGAATATGGGCTAAACTTCCTGTAATACCCCAAGTTCATATGTACTTTTGTTTGATCATGTGAATAAGCTATGAAGTAGCATCCATAAGTATTATAAGTAGAATTTATATGCTAAATGTTATATGAATGAGTTACAAGTTGAATTTTTGAGAATTGAAGGTTGAATTGTTAAGTGGAGTTGTAGGGCTTAAGTCGCGCTCGCAACAAAGAAGTCGCGACAGCGACAGAGAGTTGCGATTGGGACCATAAACGCGAAGCCGACCACAAATCTCTCTGCTTGAAATTTCCATCAACATGAACAGTCATGTAAACAGTAACGTGTAGCGCCCGAAAGGCTCATATCGTGACCGCGATAAGTGAATCGCGACAGCGATGGGCTTGTAGCGACCGCTACTCCCATCAGGATCATATTTGGGGAAACGGCTTTAAAAAGGAAATTAAAGCCCCAATTCATTTTATTCGAGATTTCAGAGCTCCTAAACTCATTTTCTCTCAAGAATCACTCACCCACTCACATTAAATGCTTAGAGACTTTAATAATTGCTTCAACCAAAGGATCTAAGGTTACAATTACTCAACCTTTCTTCCATTCTTGAAGCATCTATTGAAAAAGGTGAGTTAGGGTTTTGGATTTCTTTTGTATTTTTCTTCTCCATTATTATATTTCATGCTTGGGGAAGGGAATAGAGTTAGAAATCATGAGACTAGCATGTGTATGGTGATTTTAAGAGCATGGGTTATATGTATTGTTAATTGTATGTGTTTGTATGTTTTGTTCCTCCTAGAAGGTTGGATGATAATAATGAGGATTTGATGTGATTGAGGACTTCCATTGAGTATAGAGCATTCTTTTGGTTAAGGTGAGTAGGAAATATACTACTATTCTTATATTTGAATTTCTAAGGCATAATGCCTAATTTCTTGTATGAGCCACCGTGAGAAAAGTATGAGAATTATTTGTTGAACCATAATGTTTCATTAAACTTTATAAGTTCTTAATTAGCCATTTGCTAATTATTATCTTTTATGAGAACTGTATATTGTTATATGTCTATGAGTATGAGAACCATTTGAACCATATGAGCTATTTGTTTATGAGAACCTTAATTATTTTATCTATATGTTGATAACCCTTAATGGTATAGAAATCCCCGACTGATGTGGGTTAATCATCAGACATTGTGCACATTGTAACCCAATGGATAGGGTATAATATCCTACCCCTATCTAGGAAGGGTAAATTGTCTTAGACGTGAAATCTGATCCATTTCATGTATTATGAGGAAGAGTATGTTAATTATACATTTACTCTTATTACGAGGAAGAGTATGCCCAACCGGCCTCTATTCATTATTACTAGGAGAATATGCTAATAAAGTACCTCTATTCCTAATATCTTAAGAGTTGATTTCTATATCCATCTATCTATGAGTTATGATTTCTTTTATGAGCTATATATATGCTTATTCTTGTATATTATGAGTTATTGATTCTTATAAGTTATATGAGCCTTATTTGCTATATTATAAGTCATTTGACAAGTTATGAGCCCTACCATTCTTGTGAGCTAGCCTCGAGTTACCTAGCCTCACAAGTATGGTAGTATATTCTTTACTCACTGTTTTATCTCATTAGTGATTCCATTTCTCAGGAGATTAGAAGTTTATCAACTCGGTTCTTCAGACATTTTCCTTCCCAAAGAACTAATTTGATCAATGTAATTTCTCCATTTACTATTTATGTATTTGAGATACTTTAGTGCTCCATGTGTGTAAAAGAAGGATATTCTTTTGGCCTTAATGGCAATTATGGATGAATCTACATATATATTGTTCTTTGAGAATTATGAGATGTACGAGATTATGAGCATGTGTATGAATTCAGGTTCTGATCTTGGGAAGTGTATGTGTTAGTAGCTATGTTGCCATGAGATTTATACGTGATGAGAGGGGTTCTACGAGTTTTCGATAGTCTTATGCCTACCCATGCCCTAGGACCATCACAGTTACGGAGTTGGGCTGTGACAAAATTGGTATCAAAGCATAAGGTTAAGTCTAGTTTAGACTATATGAGTCATAGGGTATGTGAACACCATAGAGCATAGGAGAATTCCTTTACGTCTATTGAGTTATCATTTATGTGTAAATCTGCGTTAATCGCTATGAGTTAAATCTTGTTATGTGTTTGTCTTATAGATGTCACCTAGAAGAGCAAGAGAAAGAGAAAGAGGTAGACCAAGGCGAGTTCCCCTTGAGACATAAATGTACCGGATGTGGCTTCGAATGCCGCTTCCATTCATGAGGAACCACTTGAGCCACCAAGGGCTAGACGCCGGGTTCAAGTGGAGGAAGTCCATGTTCCTCCAAGAGATGATGATGATTTAAGGCGTGAGAATGAAGAACTCCGCCGAGAATTGCTGGAATTGAGGTGACTTAGGCAATAAGATGCCAATGTAGTACCACTGCCTTCTTCACCGGTACAAGAGAGAATACCACCGCCACCGACTCCTATGAATGCTCTAATTCCTAGGCATGTGGCTAGGAGAGTGATTGATGATGGTGGGGTGAGCATATATAGCTTCTTGAAGATGGGAATTTTGAAATTTCATGGGGAGGATGAAGAAGAGCCTCACAGATTTCTAGAAGTTGTTGAGAAGGTAGTGAGAAGACTACCTTGTTTCGATGCTAGGGCAATCGAGTTAGTGGGACTTTTATTGAAGGATGATGCTTGGACTTGGTTCCAACAACATGTGAAAAATAGACTTTATGATAAGATTCCTCTAGTATGGGAACAATTCAAACAAGAAATGATAGATGAATTCTTGGGGGAAGGAAAAAGAGAAAACCGGATAACTCAGTTTGAGAGACTGAAGCAACAGAGCATGATCGTATCTGAGTATGCCAAGGAGTTTAACCGGTTGAACAAGTATGCCCATGAGGTAGTCCCTAGTGAAGAAGCTAAGATCAGAAGGTTTAGGAGAGGTTTGATTGCACCTCTGCACAATGCCTTGTGTACTATTGAGTTTGCTTCCTTGTCCAAGTTGGTTGATAAGGCAAAGCAAATGGAAACCAAGAGTAAGGAAGATAGAGCTAAGAGAGATCAGAGAAACAAGAACAAACCCAAGGGTTTTGGAAACCAGAGCAGGGGTGGGGAAAGTAGTTCCCATGTGAAGAAAGTTGAGTCTGCTACTTCTACTATGATTCAAAGCCACAAAGGAGGTAGTCAGAGTAGAGGACAGTCTAGAGGGGTATCAGTGGCTTCTACTCCAGCCACCAGTTATGTATCCAAACACAAGCAGCAGAACTATAGCCAACCTACTTGTGCTATATGTGGGAGAAGACAAAATCGGGTGTGCCGGACAGCAGTGGGGACATGTTATAAATGTGGCCAAACATGACATTTTATCAAGGGTGGTCCCTTGTGGGAAGATCATCAGAGTACACCTGCTACTTCTCAGCCTACAGTACAGATGGCTAAACCTGATACTAGGAGTTCAGGAGGTAGAGGTAGAGGACAAGGCCAAACACTTGGAACCAGTCAAGCTACAGAAGGGAGAGGTAAAGGCAGAGTGTTTGCCCTGAACTAATAAGAGGCCCGTACTTCAAATACTATAATGACAGGTATCCTTTCTTTCCAAGATGCACAAGCTAGAGTTTTATTTGATTCGGGTGCTACCCATTCATTTGTTTCACCATGCTTTGCTAAGAGATTAGGGAAGAGTAGAGAAATCATAAGTAATCCCTTAGAAGTGTTCACACCTTTAGGGAAAACAATAGAAGTGAAACATGTGTATCCTTCATGAATGGTAGAGATTGATAGGAGGAAACTTCCAAGTGAGTTGATTGAGTTGAAGGTACTAGAGTTTGATGTAATTCTTGGTATGGATTGGTTGTCCAAACACCATGCTCACTTAGACTATTATGAGAAAAAGATAGAGTTCAAGCCTCGAGATGAGAGTGAGTTTGTGTTTTAAGGGGATAGAAGTGATGTGCCTTCTAACTTGATATCGGCCATTGGGGCGAGGAGACTTCTAAGGAAGGGGTGTCAATGATATTTGGTGCATGTAATGGATATAAGGGAGACTCCTAATGAGGTATAAAAAATGCCAATAGTTAGTGAGTTTCCAGACGTATTTCCAGAAGAGTTGCCAAGTTTGCCACCTGAAAAGAAGATTTTGTTCAGTATCGAGCTTCTTCCTAGTACGCAGCCAATATTCATTCCTTCTTACAGAATGGCACCTATAGAGTTTAAGGAATTAAAAGTTCAGTTGCAAGATTTGTTGGATAAGGGGTTTATCAGACCGAGCAGTTCGCCATAGGGTGCACTTGTTCTTTTTGTGAAGAAAAAGGATGGTTCTATGGGACTGTGTATCGACTATAGACAGCTAAACAAGATGACTATCAAGAACAAGTATCCTTTGCCAAGGATAGATGATTTGTTTGATCAATTGCAAGGAGCAAGTCACTTCTCCAAGATTAATCTCAGATCGGGCTATCATTAGCACAGAATCAAGAATGAGGATATATGTAAGACTGCTTTTAGGATGAGGTATGGTCACTATGAGTTCACAGTGTTACCATTTGGGTTGACTAATGCTCCAGCAGCATTTATGGACTTGATGAACTGAGTGTTCAAGTCATATTTGGATAAGTTTCTCATTGTATTCATTGATGACATCCTTATATATTCCAAGAGTAGAGAAGAGCACGAAGAGCATTTGAGAGTAGTCTTGCAAACTCTGAGGGAGAATCAGTTATATGTCAAACTATCAAAGTGTGAGTTTTGACTTGATCATGTATGCTTCTTAGGGCATGTGGTTAGTAAAGATGACATCCAAGTAGATCCTAAGAAAATTGAAGCAGTGTTGAGTTGGCCTATACCTACAAATGTGATAGAAGTTCGTAGTTTTCTTGGTTTGGCAAGTTATTATAGGAGATTTGTCAAGAATTTCTCCAAGATAGCTTCGCCATTAACCAAGTTAACTAGAAAGAAAGTGAAATTCCAATGGGATGATGAGTGTGAACAAAGCTTTCAGAAACTCAAAACTTGCCTCACTACAGCTCCGGTACTTGCACTACCAGAAGGATCAGGTGGATTTGCAATATACTGTGATGCTTCAAGAGTAGGACTTGGATGTGTTCTTATGCAACACGGGAAGGTGATTGTATACGCATCAAGGCAATTGAAGAAGCATGAGATGAATTATCCTACACATGATCTAGAGATGGCAGTAGTTATCTTTGCTCTCAAGATATGGAGACATTATCTTTATGGTGAGAAGTGTGAGATCTATACTGATCACAAGAGTCTCCAGTACATCTTACAGCAGAGGGATTTGAATTTAAGACAAAGGAGATGGGTAGAACTACTCAAGGATTATGATTGTTAGATCCTTTATCATCTGGGTAAAGCTAATGTTGTAGCAGATGCTTTGAGCAGAAAATAAATGGGGAGTTTAGCCCATATCACAGTGGGGAAGAGACATTTGATCAAAGAGTTGAAAGAGTTATTCAACAAAGGGTTGTAATTTGAGGTTTCTGAATCTTAAGTGTTGATTGCTTATTTTTAATTGAAACCTAAATTGATTGATGAGATTAAAGCATTTCAAGATGAAGATCCTTCACTTGTGAAATTAAAGAGAGAAGTACAAGCGGGTCAGATAATAAAATTTCAGTTGAAAGACAGTTTGTTATTCCATGGGAATCGTCTTTGTGTACCGGATGTGAATGATCTTAAAGAAAAGATCATAAAAGAGATCCATCAAGCACCTTACAGTGTTCATCCAGGCGCAACCAAAATGTATCATGATTTGAGGGATTGCTATTGGTGGTCTGGTATGAAGAAGGATGTGGCTAAGTTCGTGTCTTCTTGCTTGACATGTCAATAAGTCAAGTTCGAACACCAAAAGCCATCTGGCCTACTGCAAGAAATTAAGCTACCCGAGTGAAAGTGGGAATGCATTACGATGGACTTTGTGGTAGGGTTGCCAAAGACTTTGAGAGGCTATGATTCTATATGGGTGATAGTTGACAGATTGACCAAGTCAGTTCATTTTATAGAAGTTAAGACAACCTACATAGTAGCCCAAAATGCACAGTTGTACCTGAACAAGATTGTGAGCCTTCATGGTGTACCAGTATCTATCTTTTCAGATAGAAGTACTCAATTCACATCTAGATTCTGGTATAAATTACAAGAAGCACTGGGTACTCAGTTGGACTTCAGTACAGCTTTTCATCCACAGACCGATGGGCAATCAGAGAGAACCATATAGACTCTTGAGGATATGCTCAGGATGTGTGTGCTAGATTTTGGTGGGAGTTGGGATAAGTATTTGCCATTGATAGAGTTCACATACAACAATAGTTATCACTCCACCATTGGCGTAGCACCATATGAGGCATTGTATGGTAGAAAGTGTAGATCACCGGTATGTTGGATGGAAGTAGGAGACAAGCATATTGAAGGACCAGAGTTGATTAAGGAGACTTTAGAGAAAGTGCCAATGATACGAGAAAGATTGAAGACTGCCTTCAGTAGGTAGAAAAGCTATGCGGATCAGAAGAGGAAAGATGTCCACTTTTTGCATAGGAGACCATGTGTTCCTTAAAGTCTCTCCTATGAAAAGTATGATGAGATTTGGCAAGAAAGGCAAGCTCTCACCAAGATTTGTGGGACCATATGAGGTGTTGGAAAGAGTTGGCAATATCTCCTATAGATTAGCTCTTCCATCGAGTTTAGGTCACGTACATCCCACATTCCATGTGTCTATGTTGAGGAAGTATGTGCCAGACCCATCCCACATATTGCAACTATAAGTTATGGAAGTAGATGAGAATTTGGCTTATGAAGAGATTCTAATTGCTATCATTGATCGTCAAGTGAAGAGGTTAAGAAATAAAGAAATAGTGATGGTAAAAGTGCAATCGAAGAACCATAAAATAGAAGAGTGTACATGGGAAAGTGAACAAGATATGTTGCATAAGTATCCATATTTGTTTCATGTGTAATGCAAGTAGACTATATGTAATTGTAAAATTCGGAGACAAATTTTTTTTATAAGGAGGGAAGAATGTAATACCCCAAGTTCATGTATATTTTTGTTTGATCATATGAATGAGCTATGAAGTAGTGTCCATAAGTATTATGAGTAGAATTTATATGCTAAGTATTATATGAATGAGTTACAAGTTGAATTTTTGAGAATTGAAGGTTGAATTATTAAGTGGAGCTGCAGGGCTTAAGTCGCGCCAGTAACAAGGAAGTCGAGACCGTGATAGAGAGTTGTGATCACGACCATGGACGCGAAGCCGACCGCGAACCTCTCTGCTTGAAATTGCCATCAGCATGAACAGTCATGTAAATAGTAACGTGTAGTGCCCGCAAGGACATATGGCAACCGCGATAAGTGAATCGCAACTGCGATGGGCTTGTAGCAACCGCTACTCCCATCGAGATCAGATTTGGGGAAACGGCTTTAAAAAGGAAATTAAAGCCCCAATTCATTTTATTCGAGATTTCAGAGCTCCTAAACTCATTTTCTCTCAAGAATCACTTATCCACTCATATTAAATGCTTAGAGACTTCATTAATTGCTTCGACCAAAGGATCTAGGGTTACAATTACTCAACCTTTCTTCCATTCTTGAAGCATCTATTGAAAAGGTGAGTTAGGGTTTTGGATTTCTTTTGTATTTTTCTTCTCCATTGTTATATTTCACACTTGGGGAAGGGAATAGAGTTAGAAACATGAGACTAGCATGTGTATAGTGATTTTAAGAGCGTGGATTATGTGTATTGTTAATTATATGTGTTTATATGTTTAGTTCCTCCTAAAAGGTTGGATGATAATCATGAAGATCATGAGGATTTGATATGATTGAGGACTTCCATTGAGTATAGAGCATTCTTTTAGTTAAGGTGAGTAGAAAATATATTACTATTCTTGTATTTGAATTCCTAAGGCATAATGCCTAATTTCTTGTATGAGCCACCATGAGAAAAGTATGAGAATTGTTTGTTGAACCATAATGTTTCATTAAACTTTATAAGTTCTCAATTACCCATTTGCTAATTATTATTTTTTATGAGAACCGTATATTGTTATATGTCTATGAGTATGAGAACCATTTGAACCATATTAGCTATTTGTTTATGAGAACCTTAATTATTCTATCTATATGTTGATAACCCTTAATGATATAGAAATCTCCAACTGATGTGGGTTAATCATCAGACATTGTGTACATTGTAACCCAATGGATAGGGTATAATATCCTACCCCTATTTAGGAAGGGTAAATTGTCCTAGACCTGAAATCTGATTCATTTCATGTATTACGAGGAAAAGTATGTTAATTATACCTCTACTCTTATTACGAGGAAAAGTATGCCCAACCGGCCTCTATTTTTTATTATAAGGGGAATATGCTAATAAAGTACCTCTATTCCTAATATCTTACGAGTTGATTTCTATATCCATCTATTTATGAGATATGATTTCTTTCATGAGCTATATACATGTTAATTCTTATATATTACGAGTTATTGATTCTTACAAGTTATATGAGCCTTATTTGCTATATTGTATGTCATTTGACAAGTTATAAGCCCTACCATTCTTGTGAGCTAGCCTCGAGTTACCTAGCCTCACAAGTATGGTAGTATATTCTTTACTCACTGCTTTATCTCATTAGTGATTTCATTTTTCAGGATATTAGAAGTTTATCAGCTCAGTTCTTCAGGCATTTTCCTTCCTAAAGAACTAATTTGATCAATGTAATTTCTCCATTTATTATTTATGTATTTGAGATACTTTAGTGCTCCATGTGTATAAAAAAAGGATATTCTTTTGGCCTTGATGACAATTATGGATGCATCTATATATATATTATTCTTTGAGAATTATGAGATGTACGAGATTATGAACATATGTATGTGTTTAGGTTCTGATCTTAGGAAGTGTATGTGTTAGTAGCTATGTTTCCATGAGATTTATACGTGATGAGAGGGGTTCTACGAGTTTTCGGTGGCCTTATGCCTACCCATGCCCTATGACCGTCACAGTTACAGAGTTGGGCTGTGACACTTCCGGATGACTTTCTACTCAAGGCATCTGCTACCACATTTGCCTTCTCTGGATGATATAGAATATCACAACCATAGTCCTTGAGTAGTTTCATCCATCTTCTTTGTCTAAGGTTTAGATCCCTTTGATGAAAGATATACTTCAAACTCTTATGGTCCCTGTAAATCTCGCACTTTTCCCTATATAGATAATGTCGCTATATCTTAAGAGCGAATACTACTGCTGCTATCTCAAGATCAAAGGTTGGATAATTCAGTTCATGCTTCCTTAATTGCCTTGAAGCATAAGTAATCACTTTACCGTTTTGCATCAATACACATCTGAGTCCTACTCGCGAAGCATCACAGTAGACTGACAATCTCCCTTCGCCAGATGGCAGGTGCTGAGGTGAGACACGTTTTGAGCTTTTGGAAGCTCTCCTCACATTCATCTGACCACTGAAATTTCATTTGTTTCTAAGTGAGTTTGGTTAAAGGAGCTGCTATGCTCGAAAATCCTTTAATGAACCTTCTATAATACCCTGCCAAGCTTAGGAAACTCTTTATTTCCATCACACTGAATCTAGAATGACTTCTATGTTTTTTGGATCCACTCAGAGTCCTTCCTTGTCAATTACATGTCCTAAGAAATTGACGATGTTGAGAAAAAACTCACAAGTAGAAAGATTGGCATACAGTTAGTGTTCCCTCAAAGTTTGGAGTACTAGACAAAGATGCTCTTCGTGCTCCTCCTTACTGTAGCGACTAGATTTATGGCCTCGAGTGGATGGACTTTGCATTGCTTTCCAATTCAAAATCGAGGGAAGACGAATTGGGCCGAAGCCCAAAACAAAGTAAGGAGTCGCCACCTAGTTTTTAAAACCTAGGAAAATACAGGTGACTAGGATTCTTTGTTTCATACCTAACAACCTTTTGCCAGAGATCTAGGTAAGGAAAGTTAGGTATGGGCTTGGGAAGATGTTAGGCACCCAAGCCCACCCAACTATAAAGCTGGCCTCTACTAATTGGTCAATTTTAATGTAAGATTTATTTAGACTCTTTGGGCTCTTAATATGAAATATGTTATCATCTTATATAATTCATGCCACCAAAATAAATTAGCAAAATAATTAAATCCATATATCCACAAAGCCCAAAACCTAACCAAATTATGGAGCAATTATCTTTACCAGGTTATTTATCTAGCATGCCAATTGGTTAAGAGGTGGCTTTCTGTCATGCATTTAAATTCCTAATTAGATTAATCCTAACATGCCTTTAACTAAATCAATTATGCTATTGATTCAAAAGGTTTACATCAATTAATCATGCCACGATCATATAAACAATAAATTAACACCCTAAACATGCCTTTAAACATATTAACTAAATATATCAATTAAAACCTAAACATGCAAAATACTAAACAATTAATCAAATAATTAATTAAAAATAATTTAGCAACCTAAGACATACAATTCTAAGCAATTGGTTCATTTTAATTATCAATTTCATACCATAAATATAAAATTAAATTTACCAAGTTGCATTTATGTGATCAAATAACCTTAAATCTAAAATCTAATCACTAAAGGGAAAGGGGGGAAATAATTAATTATTACAAATCCCAAAAATAAAAATAAAAATAAAAATAAAAATAAAAATAAAAATAAAAATAAAAATAAAACCTAGCTACTAGAAATAAAAAATACATAACTAAAAATAACCTAACTAAATCTCAGAAACACTAAAAATAAATAAATAAATAAAAAAGGCCCAATCTGCCCCCATGGGGCGCACACCAAGGCCTGCACCCCAGGCTTGATGTGCGTCCCTGCCATGCAAGACTCATGTTATGTCTCCTTCGATTTTGCTTCAAATTCATTTTTGATGGCTTTTGTGGCTTATCCAGGGTTCTTATATATGACAAATGCTTTCAGATGACCCATAAAACAACAAAAAACTAGAGAATACATTAGAACAATCAAGAACAAAATGAAATGTGCATGAACATCAAGAACAAGGGGCACAATCGCTTGTGGCACGTGGCGTTTAGGGTACAGAGGTTTCAAAACTCTTTTGGTTTGCTCCTGCTATGTATGTAGTTCTTATGTGTATGCATTGCATATACAAACTATTAATGAACTAAAAACAACTACAATTCAACAATTAAATATGTCAGTAAATAAATCATCAAAATTACAGGAGAAAGCTAAAAGATTCAAGCCTAGGTGATCAAGAACTTGTCTTGATCCCTCTGACTTTTGCCAACATTCATAGTCATATATGTATAGAGAATTTAACATGCATGCATAAACAAAAATATAAAATTCACATAATTGAAATAAAATAGAATATGAATGAAGAAATTGTAAAATAAATGAAAATAGATCAAACTCCCACAAAGTCACCCTATCCCTTGGCTTTTCAGACCTATGAAGGGTCTGAGAGTAGTGGAAATCCTTAGGCGAGGAAGTCCCAACACTCAGGCAAACAAAAACAATGCACCTTGATTGTGTTCTTCAAGTTCTTAATTCACAATAGCAAATTGGTGTTTATTGATTTGTGTTTTGGTGTGTATGTTCAAAAAATCCTTTCTAAAATTCAGAGAAGAAGCTCCAGAAAACTCAGAAACTCTCCAAAATGTTCAGATTGGATTCCTCTTCAATCAAAAAATATTTTCCCTTTTATATTTTCTTTCAAATTTTGATTTTTCAAATTAAAATTTGATTTTTGAAAGCTGAAAGCTGTTTTAGAGGATATCTGATCCTCATCCCTAATCCCCCCGGATTAGGAATGGTCAAATGAGGTTTTAAAGTTACAAAAATTTAAAAAGATTTGAAAAAAATGGGTTGACAGAGGACAAGGGGCGCACAAGGGGGTGTGCACCCCTTGTCCTTCCTCGCAAAGGGCGTAGGCAAGGGATTGTGCCCCAAGCAAGGGGCGCAAGACCTTATCCCCTGTCCTTTCAAAACTTCAAGGACTAAAATATAATTTTTTTCCTACTAGCGAGACCAAAATATAATTAAAAGTTTCTTTTTTGTCCCTAATTTTCAAAAGTTATTTTCAATTAGATCCAAAAATTTTCAATTGTGCCCTAATATTTTCCAATTTGAACCATTTTCCAAAATACTTTTCAATTAAGTCTAAAATCTTTCAATTTAGCCCAAATTTTCAAAAGTGTTTTCCAATTAAAGCCCAAAAACTTTTCAATTTTCACCAAAAGACTCATTGTGAATCAATTCCAAGAGAGAAATAAACTGTTTATCATCATCAGGCTGTAGGGTCGAAAATTAAGCATTCACAATTTGCCCTCACTTTGGCTTATTTTGTTTCAAAAATTAAGAAAAAGTACAGTTGGACTGCATTTTAATTTTCTACCCTATATACACACACTCATACCCTAGATTTTGCCCTCTGAGCAAAGTCCCACTCGCCTCTCTTCTCTAGTGATTGCCACTGCTAAGCCTTCTTGTTTGGCTACCTCGCTTCTCGAGTGATTTTCCACTGTTGAAGCCCTCTTGTTCAGCTACCTTGTCTCTCGGGTGATTTTCCATTACTGAAGCCCTCTTGTTCAGCTGCCTCGTTCTCGGGTGATTTTCTACTACTGAAACCCTCTTATTCAACTACCTCGCTTCTAGGGTGATTTTTCATCTGTAAAACAATTCTCTAATTTTTCATCAGTTGATGCAATTCATGCATAATATAATTATCAATTTCCAAAAATTATTTTCTATTTCATAGAAATTTTAAAAATATTTTCATAAATATTTTCCAATTCTTGAAAAATTTTCAAAATAAATCATATATCATTTTCCAAAATTCTTTTTCTTTTCTCAAAATTCATTTTTTCCAAAATTCATCTTTTTTCAAAATTTGTCTAAAATATTTTCCAAAAATTTTCTAATAGAAATTAATTCCAATTTTGCAAAAGAAATTTTCCTTTCTTTTTACTTTTTTCCCTTTTCTTTTTTCTTCTTTTTTTCCTTTTTTCTTCTCCTGCTCACTCCCTCACTCTCTCACTCTCTCTTTTCGGTTCTATCTGTCTCTCTCTACAATCCTTCATTCTCAACCATTTTTCTTTCAATTTTCTTCCAAATTCTCATAAAAAATCATATTTATAACCTCCTAGTCTTCAAATAATCAATCAAAACTTGATTATTTTGAGGATTCAATAAAAAAAATTTCAAATTTTCTCCAAACAATTCAAAACCTCCAATTCTCCATGGCTTTGCTTGGGAATTTGCAATTCCAAGCACCTGAGGCTCCCGAATTCAACTACGTGTCGTCGGAAATGAGAAATTTCAACTGAGGGAGGACAATGGACAATTTAGGATTGGTGCACAACCAAGGTTGGCCAACTCTCTGTCGTCTACGCGACCATTTGATTGGGCTAGAGGTATTTTCTCTTCCTTTTACTGTAAATTTCATTTTGATTGAACCAATTCTAGCGGATTGCGTTTTTAGAGCAAAAATTTGAAGAATTCCCATTTTTTGCACAGCAAGGGAGTGTGCCCCTTACTATGCCCTAGGCAAGGGGCTCATGGGGTGATGCACGCCCCTCGCGTTCAACAAGCTGAGTTCTGCTTGTTTCTTTTGTCCTTTCATCCCTTTTCTCAACTGTTTTCTATCATATTATTTTTGTATGCATGTTCATGCCCCCTTTAGACATAATTATTTGTAAATTACCCGGATTTAACCTTCTAACTGTCTGAATTTTGCATGAACCCAAATTCTGACTTTATAGCTCTATCCTTTGTTTTAATGTCTATAGGTGAAGACAGACCGTATGAAGGGCAGTGGTAGTGCCTTCTCTGTATGGAACTAGTATCAGAGCCTCTCTCTACTACCATTCATCAGTTCTTTGCCTCGGTAACCTCTGCACATGGACTGATGCAAAATCTTCCCACTCATGCAGAGGTGGATGGATACTACCCACACATTCCATCTACCTTTTGGAGAGATGACCATCACACCCCTCGACTATGCCGCTCTCACTGGTCTATCTTTCGAGGGTGTCCCAGTCCCTTTCGATGACTGCTTCACCCACCTGGCTTTGAACGAAAAATTCGCCTATGTTTGAAATCTACTAGGCATTCCTCTTACCGTACGGGCCAGAATGCTTTCATGAGCATTACCATTCCTTCACGGGTGTTACTAGTCTTACAGTAAAGGGTGTTACTGTTTAATAACGACCATTACCAACTGAAGAATAAAATGGTGGAACTTGACCGAACCTAAAGTTACCCCCATCACCAACAAGCTCACCACCGTTGCAGTTGACCAATAGCGATCGTTACAGTACATTCACGGACGTTACCTATCATTTTCAAGAAAATTTAGTAGAGATTTTTTGCCATTAAAGATGATATAGCAACAAATATCTGTCATTTTCACTGAAGAACAACCATATTTTTGAACGAAATTTGAAGACCTATATATGGGTGAAATTCCCAAGTGAAGACTAAGAGATATCAAGTGCATTCAAGTGAAATCTAAGCTACAAAAATTCAAATTACTCTTGCTCTGTTTTAGAACACCTTGCATGCATTCTAAAATCGTTTGTGTTCATTCTTGTAAAACTATTGAGCTACAACTCTTTCAATTCTAATAGATTTCTACTAGTCTTGAGAGACATTAAATCTCAAATCCTTTATAATTGATTGAGTGTTTGGGTGCAATCCCATAAATTTAGTGTAAATAGGCGAAATCTCGAATCAATTAAGGGTGTAAAAGCTATTGGGCACAAACTTTGAATAGTGGAACCCTAAATTGAGGATTTAGGAGTAGTGGACATAGGAGAAGAGTTTGCTCCGAACCACTATAAAATTGGCTAAAAATTTCTTGCTTTCTATCTCTTTTTATTATTATTGTATAATATTTCTTTAGTTTATTGCATATAGATTGATAATTTATTACCATATAGGGCTCAACATAAATTATAAACATATTTGATAAAACAATATAATTACTACAAATTATAGAATATATAAGAGATCTATAAATAATAATTAATGTTGTGATAATTAAAATTTAATAAGATAATTAATAATATTCTTTAATTTTTAAAAATTTATATGAAATCTAATTTGGATTAAATTTATAAGAATATAAAATTTTAGTAGTAGTTTAGTAAACAACAGTGTAATAAAAATTATAAGAAAAAACCTAAAAAGGATATAATTTCTACAAAATTTAATAAGGATTTAATTGAAATATAAAACTTAATTAAGTTAAAATTAAATATAAAATTTTAGTAGCAAATATTGGAAAATATAAAATATATTTTAGCATATAAACTTAATAAAATTATTCAAGTGATTTGGTAGATAAAATATAGTTTAGATAGTGTATATATATATATATATATATATAAACTACAACACCTATCAGGTCGGACTTAAGTCCGCGAATCACATGCCCGACCCGAAAATAATTAAGCTTTTGTAGGTTCGAGCTGGACCTCATTCAGAGGAAAAAACTCTTTCCGAGGCTGAATTTTTTGTTTTGGTTGGGTGAGGTCTCAGGCTCGTGAACAGGTATTACATATTTTTAATAATAAATATCATAATACTGATTTTATTTGTGAAAAAAATGAACTTAGTAAATAAAGTATTATTTTTTATTAATTTATATTGAGTCATTAAGTTGATTCATTTGTCAAATCGATCAGGTCGGACAGATTGACTTGTTGGCGGATCATTCGAATTTGGGTAATTTTGAGTTATATACTAATTCGAGCAAGTTTGATAGGGTGGGCTCAAGTCAAATTAGGATTTGCCACTTCTAAGCACATCTTTGCTGAGACACAGTCACACAGAAAAAAATAAAAAAGACAATTGTGTCAAAATTAGCTCAACTACCCACCTAATTATTGTCAAAATTAGCTCACAAGTAGGTGACCAAATGAAGAAATTTGGTTTGTCAAAATTAGCTTAACCACTCACCATTAATTTGTCAAAATTAGGTAAGGTGGGTGGCTAAAATTAAGAAAATTTTGGTTGGAGTTATTAGTTATTTCCCTATATAAAGGCTAGAGTTTCAAGCTTAATCCCATCCCAAATTTGAGAGAGAAAATAGAGAGTTTGAGAGATAAAAATATTTGAGTGTATTTCTCCTATTTTAAAAGAGAGAAATTAATTTTTTTTCTCCTTATAAAATAGAGAGAGGTTGTGTTATTGTAACTCCTATTATTTTCTCATAGTGAAATTCTTCTATCATTGTCTGTGGTTTTTATCCTAATTTGTTTGGGGGTTTTTCACGTAAAATCTATGTGTTTAAAATCATCTTTATTATTTTCTCAAATTATTAGCTGCAGTCTTGCTCTAATTCGGTGTCAATTTCTGCAACATATAATATCTCCCTTCTAATGAACTGGAAAATTGATACGAGTTATTTTCTTTTTGGGTGGAATAAAAAATTTAAAAGTAAATGAGAGGTATTTTAATCTTTTTATAGACATTTTTAATTGTAAAAATAAATGAAATGAGTTAGTTTCTAAAAAATGTTAAGACAAATTAGTTAATTACATTAAATTTTAAAGATGAAATAGTAATTTAACCGAAAATAAAAAATCATCAGCATCGGATAAACTTATCCCAAATCCAAAAGCTTAGCCGACCTTCTTAATCTTCATCTTCTTCTTCATTTAATAAGAAAGAGAACAGAGACGAAAAAGAAAGTGACACAGAGCAACCAGAAAAAGAGAAAGAAAATGAAAAAACCTTAATTTGTTCCGATATATTCCCAAAACTGATTTTTATTTTAGTTTTCATTGCACTACACAAAGCACACACAAACTTGAGTCCATGGTTACCAACGATAGAATCGGGATGGCTAGACGGGCTGGACTCTCGATCACACCCTTTGCTTGAGGCAGCCACGGACACCTCCTCATGTGACACTTAGACGCAGAGGAGGGAGGCCACAAATCATGAAATCAATTTTGGTAAAAAAAAAAAAAGAGTTTTCTTAAATGGTTTTTGAATAATTTTTCTTTTCTGAAATTTAGAGTTTAATGAAAGGATGGAGATACTAATTTGATTTGGGCTTGATGAATAAATCGAAGACAATATATATATATATATATATATATATATATACACTTGTGATTTATTGATTTGTCTTTATTGGTTTTGGTTTTCTGTATATGGTTGGGTGATCTGGTTTTTGTATGATAAGTTTTGCGTGTATTATTGATTTGTCTTTATTGGTTCTGTTTTTTTTTTTTAAAGAAAATGAGACAAATATTATTAATATAATTTCTTTTTTGAACATTTATTAATATAACTTATATGTGCGCAAGCAAACAAAGTCATTTTAGGCTTTTCTATAAACCACATTTTCAGCATGCAAATCGTTGACAAAATTCATTTCAAAGATTGAAGTATAATCAAAATCTAAAATTGAAAAGAATAAAATAAAGAAAATGTATTAATATTATTTTTTTTTTCAACTACCTACTTGATGAAACTGATTCCAACCGAAATGAGATCGTTTAAAATAATTCACCTTTGTTTGAGTTCGATCTGAACGGATGCGACCTGTAAGAAGAAACAAGAGTCAAGTGAGCTAGGCAGAGTGCCTAGCAGAGCCACTCCGACGGTCAAGTTAGTGAATTAGCTCTATTTAAGAGAATGAGAATAGTGTTTGAATATTGCTTGTGTTTATGTTAGCAAGTATGCATGTACCTTTTATTGGTTTAATTTTGAGGTATTTATAGAAGATAGATCCTTACAAGAGTTGAATATGGATTTTCTTGACCGGTTCGGATATAGAGTGGCTTACTATATCGTTAATGATTCTTTTCCTGCTTGGATACGAACTAGATGACTCTTCTTTTGACTTTAGTCAATGGGCTTGTAAATATATTATATTGGGCTGGGCCCAACTTACTTTACTACCCAGTTCAGTATATTTTGTCCTTTATCAGTGGCCCTCCTATTTCGGCGAAGTTTACTTTTCTAGGAACTTCGGTAGAAATAGCTCGGTTTCATGTTTTGAATGAACTAGTTTAATATTATAATCCCTTATTTCATTTCGAGACCTTTGTACTTATTGATGAATCTCGAAAGTCTAGAATATGTCTGAAGCGTTGCTTATTTATTGCTGAGGTACTTTTGCACACGTGGCTCAATTAGGGCTTTTGAAGTTATAGAGACGTACTTTACTTCTGCCGCCGTTTCCGTTTTTGAAATGATTGCTCAACACATTTTTCTAGGATTTTATTTCCCTTTAAAAACCCCTTCTTCTCCATTTTTGAAGTTTCTTACGCTTCCAAACTTTCCCAGAATTCTTCTAAGTTTTCTCAGATTCTCTTCTGCTCTTACTTCCTGCCATTTTCTTTCTTCACTGTATTGCAATGGCTCCCAAAAAAGATGAAAATTCATACCAAAATATAAAAACTGATTTGAAAAATGCGTAGGGGGATGTGGTTTCTATTTTGAAGAACTCAGATTTGAGTGGGTTT
>CATKHJ010425022.1:0-32831 GCA_949750685.1 Vernicia montana | reverse complement strand
GCTAATTTTGGTGAAAGATCCTTCGGCTTGGTTGACCGAGTGGAGGATCATTTGGCTTGGCTGATCTGGTGGAGGAACCTTTTGGCTTGTTTGATCGGGTGAAGGATCCTTTGGCTTGGCTGATTGGGTGGAGGACCCTTTGGCTTGCCTGATTGGGTGGAGGATCCTCTAGCTTGGCTGATCGAGTGAAGGATCCTTTGGCTTGGCTGATCGGTTGAAGGATCATTTGGCTTGGCTGATCGGGTGGAGGATCCTTTGGCTTGGCTGATTGGGTGGAGGATCCTCTGGCTTGGCTGATTGGATGGAGGATCCTCTAGCTTGGCTAATCGAGTGAAGGATCCTTTGGCTTCGCTGATCGGTTGAAGGATCATTTGTCTTGGCTGATCGGGTGGAGGATCCTTTGGCTTCGCTGATCGGGTGGAGGATCCTCTGGCTTGGTTGATCGAGTGAAGGATCCTTAGTGAAGAGATTTGGTTGATTCTGATTTAAGGGGATTGACCTATTTGTTAGGCAACCTAAGTTTTGGGCTTAGGAGATTGGATTCTTTTTGAACAGTGAGAAGGATATGCTTTGATTTCTGTCTACAGTGGGACCTTTTGGGTGACTTGATTTCATCAAGGAGCTGGAGCTTTGGAAATGATTATTTACATTTTTTATCTTTTGTTATAGATAATTATTATATATATATATTACTTAAACATACTTGAGTATATATTTTAGAGAGATTATAGTACAGGGTTATTTCAATAATATTGTATACACTAAACCCTAGCTATTTCTCTATATAAGGGAAGCTAGAGTTAATCTAATAATAAGAGTTTAGAGCCCCTTTTACTCTCTACATATTTTCTCTCTCTCTTTATTTTATTGCTTTATATCTCTTCTTATTGTCTTTGATATACTGAGCTAATAAGCCGATTTACAACAGAAATGTCTTTTTTTTTATTTTTTTTACTGAAGGTATGAATTTTATGGGAATTTCATTTTTCTTTACTAAAATCATTTATTTTAAAATCTTTTTTATGTTTAAGTTTCAATTGGATTAATAATTCAATATGATCGAATATTTGTTTTATATTATAAAAATTTAGAGAGTTTAAATTTTAAGTGTCACTTTCCCTTTCAGAATTTTTCAACATAGAAGAAATATTTAAATTCAATTCATAAATAAAAAAATTTTATATTTCATTTATATAGAAAAATGAGAAGGGATATAATAACAATTATCTTTTCACTTGGATGTTCAATAAAATTTGTTTAAATAAATAAAAATATAAGATAATTCCGACTAATTATTCTTTCTAATTTTTTATTAGATTGAGAGAATAATATTTATATTTATATTTAATTTTTTTTAGTATTGAGGAGGGGGAATTGATTTTAAATCTATTGTTCAGAAGAATATGTACTTATTAATAGGCTATAACTCGGTGTGTTATATTTTTATTTTTTTAAATGACTAATAATGTTCTTTTACTAAAACTAATAACTTTTTTTTTTTTATCTCATGGAAAAACATTTTCCTTTTTTTTAATTCATTAATTTTCAAACTTTCAAACATAAAATTCCCTTGTTATTCACTTTTTTTTTTATTTGTTATTCACTTTCTTATGTCATGGATTAAGAGTATTTTTTCCCTCTTTTTATTCATCTAAAACTTTAATATTGAATTATTATTTTCCTTTTTATTCATCCAAAAACTCTAAATCTTTTTTTTTGTTGAGAGACAAATACTCTAATCTTCATTATCATTTTATTTTATTATTATTTTTTTTTTGCCAAACATTATCATTTTATGACATCCTATTAAATCTACCATTGAAATATTTGAATTATAACCCAACTTTGACTGTTTGACTAAGAAAATTAATTTTTTTTTAACTCATAAATGATAATTAATTAAAAAAAAAAGTTAAGAAAAGGGTATATTAATATAGTACATTCCTTTGATTCCATCACCTAAAACCAAGGTCATTGTTGGAAAATTACTCAAAAGCGGAATACTCTTTTCTGTGATTTCGTGGCCAAAAACAAAAATTACCATTTTCATTTAACGATAACAGAATCAAAAACACCCAAACAAAAAATAAGAAAATTCCTTCGTTTTGAGAAACTCTCTCAAATTCTCAATCCCAAATTTTGTAAATTTAACGGAAATTTGAAAACCCAAAAACTGTTTAGTTAATCACAGATTTAATTTTCCCCAATTTTGATCCAATGGCTTCCCGTAGACGCATGCTCTTAAAGGTCATAATTCTGGGTGACAGCGGGTACTTTTATCATCACTCCTCTCTCTCCCAATTTGGATTTTTCCATTTTGAATTCACTGTTTTTTATTTGATTTTTGGATATTATTTACCCAATAAGTGTCTTTCTTTTTTCAATTTTTGTAATTTTCTTAATTTTTTTTTTGGCTAATATACTGTTTTTTGTTTTAAATATAATTTGGCAGGGTTGGGAAGACCTCGTTGATGAATCAGTATTGTTCTTGACAACCTAGATCTTGAGTTTTTTTTTTTTTGCTATTTAATTTGATAATTTGCCAAATTGGGTTCGATTTTAATTATTGAAATTTGGATACAGGTATGTGAATCGAAAATTTAGTAATCAATATAAAGCAACCATAGGTGCTGATTTTTTGACAAAAGAAGTTCAGTTTGAGGATAGATTGTTCACATTGCAGGTTATTTGAAGCACACATTTTTTTTAATATTTAATTTATTAATTTTATTATAGTATTTGATCTGTTTGTAGTATATGTACTAATTAGTGCTTATCCACTGAAATTTAATTATAAGGAATTGAAAGGAAATCATGGGTTGAAGAATTTTTGTTATGACATTTGGTTTATTGAATCATATAATAAAAAACATATTGATGAATTGAAAATACTAGAAATTTGCTGCCAACTAGGCTTTGGGCTAGTAGTAAGACGAAAGCTGAGGCTCGGGAGGTCCCTGGTTCGATTTGCAGTTTTGCCCCCATGTTGAGTTTGAGTTATATTTGTAATATTTGATATAATTGTTACTTGATAATTGAAGGGTTTGTACTGCTTTGGCCCTGTGAGGAAATTATGGACCTTCAGGTATGCTTTAACGGAATTTTAGGTATGCTTTGCTCACTGGACCAATTTGTATAGTTTGATGAAATTGCTTAAATAAAATTGTGACTTTGGGAGTTGGTCCAAGCTGTTAGTTGTGTAGTTCTGAAACGGACTGTAGAATGTGGCAAACTAAGATGTCATATTTGATAATTTGAAAGGGAATGGCAGAAAAGATAGAAGTTTCACTAGCAGAATGAATATTATTATTGCTTTGTTGTAATTAGGTTATACGAACAAAGATTGCTGTAAAAGTATATCTGTAAATTAAGATAATTTAAGACCAGATAATTTATCATTTTCACTCATATTATGGGTTAATGCCAACAAGTTATCTCTATATCATAAAATGCAATATATAACAGTAAATCATTTTCATATTTAAGTGGAATGCCCAGTAATCACAAACTATATACTTTTGTTCTTACTTCTGAACCATGATAATTCTGTGCACAGATATGGGATACTGCTGGGCAAGAAAGGTTTCAAAGTCTTGGAGTAGCTTTCTATCGTGGGGCAGACTGCTGTGTTCTTGTCTATGATGTGAATGTCATGAAGTCATTTGATAATCTTAATAATTGGAGAGAAGAATTTCTGATTCAGGTTCTTCTTAGTTCATTGTTTAGACAGATTATAACACAATATATAAATAACGACTGAAAATTATACTTTTTGGTATTACCCTCCAGGCTAGTCCAGCTGACCCTGAAAACTTCCCATTTGTTGTGTTGGGGAACAAGATAGATGTTGATGGTGGAAATAGTCGGGTGGTAAGCTATTTTCCTTTCACAACTTGTCCTTTCTTTCCCCTTTTATTTCAGAAACTTTATTGGAATGTTGACTTTACACAGATTAGGAGAGGGTAGAAAGGGGAACAAACCCCTCCTTTTTGTAGATATCTTGAACAAAAAATTATATGGTGCCTTGACTATATACATTTGATAGATAATTTGTGTGGACATTGTTCCTCTCATTGATTTTAGGTTTCAGAGAAGAAAGCAAAGGCATGGTGTGCTTCTAAGGGAAACATACCTTACTTTGAGACTTCTGCTAAAGAAGGATTCAATGTGGATGCTGCTTTCCAGTGCATAGCCAAAAATGCACTCAAGAATGAACCTGAAGAAGAAGTGTAAGTTTAAAATAATTAACTGCAATTAACAAATGGTTTCGGTTTTTTCCACTAAGTAGAAAAGGCATGTCTTAAAGCCCCTTTAGTTGTTGAATAGCAGTTGGTAGATTTTGTGCTGTCGTCCTTTTGTCATTTTAAAAGTGCTATAGGAGAGAGCCTTTGTATCAGTCCCACTGACGTCTTGAATCAGTTTACCTGTCTTGTTTTTTTTTTCCCCGAGCAAGTTTTACCTGTTTTCTTACATTTGTGTTTGTTGGGAATTTATGCAATTTTTACTGCTACTTCCATTAGCTTAGCGAAGGTATATGCCATGTGAGTACTAACTGATTTTTTTGAACTTTTGTTTGTTGGTAATGAAAGATACCTTCCTGACACAATTGATGTTGGCGGCGGAGGGCGGCAGCAAAGATCAACAGGGTGTGAATGTTAGAAGGAATTTCCTGACTCACAGTTCTTTCAATTGGAAATGCAACTTTCATTCATACGTTTCCATTCAATATATATGCAGTGATTATAATGGGAAGTAATAATTAGGTGAAGGGATTCCAGAATTTCATTATGTAGCATATAATCATATTTAAATGTGGAAACATTTTCATCTTATTGTTTCCTTTTGAAAATTTTAGATTTGTATTCAATTTTATACTTTTTTTTTCCGCCAAATTATTCAATTTTATACTTGTGATTCGTATTATTATAAACTCTGATATTGCTCATTTTATGGCACGGATGATTTGAGATTTAAATTTTGTGATTTGACTTTTGAAACCCTAATATGCTTGCATTACTGTGACACCTAATAGACATGGATGGAATGCTTTCTTTTCAGAAAAACTCTTGAAATTTACCCTCTTCATCTTATTAAACCCATTTCATTTATACTTCTGATTATCAAAACTCCAAAATCATAGATCAAATTTCAAGTTCATTCAAATGAAAATTCAACTGTTTGGATGGGTATATAAGATCAGATTGTCATATAATAATTATATTAATCCTCCCCAAAAAAATCAGCTTGATCTGAAATGAAATTTGACATTAAATGTGAATGCAAAATTGAATCTTTTAAAGAAATATTGAGTTATACAATTAAAAATTATATAAAATTGGATTATTTTAAATATATTTATTATTATTATTTTGGGTAAATCCAGAACCAGAAATAAAGTCGGTGAAGTATTAATCTTTTTAGCACGTTTAAACCCCACGGACGATAATTTTCTCAACCAAGCTGTTTACAGTAGCAAAGAACCCAAAATATTTCTACTGTTGTTTTTGCAATTTCGATTTATTGGATTCGATCCATTTGCTGAATCATGGAGCGAGAATCTACTGGATTCCTCGATAAGATTCGCCCTCCACGACTCGAGGACGCGGGCCTCGAGGACTGTGCTCTCCCTCCTGACTCCATCAAAGAAGCTTTCCTCAAAGCTGCCTCCGCCGTCAAGTCACGCGCCACCTCCATCTTCTCTGATGATGAAGAAAAGGATTGTGTCCAGAACCCCTGGCCAGAGGCCAAAGACTTCTCTGAAGAGGTCATCGCCGGGTCGGTGGGTTCGGCCATGCCAGACACTTTAGTAGGAGTAGACACCGAGAAGGACGCTCCGGGAGCATGCATTTCCGAGAAGGGTGGTGGCGCGGTTGAAGAAGGCGGAGATAAGGTGGTAGTGGGTGGCGGTGATGTGGAGGAGAGAGAGAAAGAAAAGAGATGTCTGAATGATGGGTTAAAGGGGTTGAAGATTGGAGACAAGAACGAAGAAAATGGTAGTGTTGCTGGTGGTAATGGTGACGAGGAGCATGAGGAGAAAGAAGGTGAGAGGCCAATATTGACTGAAGGTTTTGTGTGAGACCTTGCTGTCGAGTTTCGCTTATGTTTCTATTAAGATTATGTACTTGTCAAGTGTTTGTTTGTTATGCTGTTTGTATATGAGCTGTGGTCTAGTTTTCTTGAGGCAAATATCATGTTGTAACCTTTCTATTTAATCTAATGTTAAACCAAAATTTCAGTTCTTGCATTTCTTGTTCTGAATATGATTGTTGTTTATGTTTGGATGGAGTGTAGGGAAGGGGAAGGGAGAGTAAGTAATGGAAGGGTATCCTTGCACCATTGTTTGGGAAGAATGGAACAAATTTTTTAGGAGTGTAAGCCCTTCCCTACACTTCAATCTTCAAATTTTCCTACACCCCGATTTTGGGGAGTAAGGAAGGGTAGCTGAACATTCATTATATTTAACTCCCATTATTCTCCCTTTAATTACTCCTCCTCCTTCACTCCTCTCCCAAACAAGGAAAAGTTTAACATCTACACTTTCCCTTCATTCTCCTTCCCTTGCTATCTTTACCTTTCCCCTTCCATTAATTACCCTTCCCTACACTCCATCCAAACAGGCTGTTAGGTGTTTTATTATTGTTGTTACATGCAGCAACCTTTGTGACTTACTAGTGACATATAGCTTATATTCATGATTTATTTGGATTAATTTGCATTGTAACTGTATGCGACCTTTTTTTTGTCTGGGTGTTTATTTGGTATTACAATTTTACATTGCTGAATAAAGCCATCTACATAAAATAAATATCATGGTATCTATCTTGATTTTATTTAATTTTCAATTTGATTTTGAGGAGTGAGAATATGAATTTTGCTGAGAAGTGTCATGGTCTTGTGATAGTATTATAGTTTGTAACCTGTTTTTGCTCAATTTGCTGGTGACAAACTCTTTTTTTTGTGTGTAACGTGTGCCATAAGGCCCATAACTATTTTAGTTGCAGATATGTGTTTCATAGAAAACCTTGGTTGAAACTTTCTAAGTTTATTGTAGGTGTTTGCTCAGTATTTTAAGACCTCCATTCTAGTATTTGGAGATGTGAAGTTTTCAAGTGGGATTTAGACTAGTTATGCTAATGAAGAAGTGTTTGATTTTAAAAAACCCTATTTTGAAGATAAGTAGTGCTGATTGAACAAGGAAAACAGGGATTTGGAAGCAGTATGAAAATTGGTTACGTGGTTGGTATGTTGAAGATAATGATTATATTAGAAACATCTTAAATCTTGGTCTTTTTCTTGCTGTTAGAGTGAAACTAGATCGGTGAATAAGTTTAGATTAACTTCGAAGCAAAGAGTAATTATGGTTTTGACTTTTGAGTCTACTGTGAGTTTTTCATTTGTTATATCTTGTCTCCCTCTCTAAAGCTGTGGAAACAGGGTTCCCATCTTGTCTCCCTTTCTAAAGCTGTGGAAAACAGGAGAAACAGTTGAGTTGAATGGAATATAGATATACTGGAGGAACTTTAGAGATAGTGTTGGTGAAAAGGTAATGAAAATTGAGGATAGGGTGATGGGTTTGATGTTTGTGGTTTTAAATTTGAATGTGCGCCTTTTATGATAACCACTGTGGAAGTATTCTTATTCATTTCTTCACTATAAGTAGGTTCAGGTTTAGTTTACTCCAATTGACTAAATCCTGAAAAATTTAGTGGACGTTGACAGTTTATCCCTTGAGAAGAATTGAATATGTTCCTTGAATTATGTGGATAGAAAAAAAAATCTTCACATCACAAGAGTAGAATGATGACAATTTCTGGATATGTCCTAAAATTTTCTGGTTGAGACATCAAGTTAATTTGCTTTGAAATTCTGATGGGCCATTAGGCTCTTCTTGATAAATAGGATATCAGTGGTCAGGATCAGATACAAATTGAATTGGCTTTAGTATTAGGCAATTGTGGAAGTCTAGTATAAAGAAACCACTGAATCCTCTAATGGCAACACTAGCGAGGGAATTCTGAAGAACTATATTGGGGTTCATCTTTGTGCTTTCGGGAACGAGATTTTGTTGAGATATATATTGCATAATGAGCTCATTAAGTGGTATAAATTATGGACTGCAGTTGGCCATGGAGTTCCTCTTTATCTTTGAGAAAATTTCAAGTGACTGTGCTTACATAAAGTGCTGAAGAAGATTGACAAAGTCATATTATTTGGTTCTTTCATTATTGACATGCATGATTCATGCATATTGGTAGATAGATTTTTCTTATATGTTTTTGATTGGTAACGGGCAAGAACAGGGGAGATTATGTTCCACCAGTTAAGCCTCCCCCAGAGGCGAGGTAAATTTTGAGTATTAGATGATATAATATATACACATTTTAATGGATATCTTATGGTTTGATATCGGCTTATGATACACATTGCTGAGGTGTACCATGCAAATGGTTCATCTAATGGGAATCAAACCTCCAAGAAGAAAGCTTTGTAATGATTACCTAATGGGGACATGGTGTGAAAAGGTTGAATGGGCACATAGATTTTGGTGTCTGTATCTCTACATTTATTGATGTCGCAATCCTGACGATATAACCTTGTTAGAGAAGCCTTCTGCCCAGGGATGGCTATAATTTGCCCACGTGATCTTGATTCTTATCTGGCATTTTTTGCATTTGGAGTCTCTTAAATGTCCTCTTCTTTAAGGGTGGGCCATATGGGTTGGTTTAGGTGCACAATCTGTTTAATTTAGCTTTCAAAATAAAATACAATCAATCAATCTAAAGCTTTTCACATTATTGTGAAAATTGCTCTTTAATTACTGGAGATGGGTCCAGAATAAGTTCTATCTAAATGTCAGTTTGCACTTTTATCTTGGTTTAATGTGATTGGTGGACTTGTGGGAAGTTAATTTTTTTTCCCTAAAATACTATTGGTCTTGCATCTCATTCCGGGACCACTTCCTCCATATCTGTAGCCAGGAATCACAGGAATTGGAGGGGTTTTGTCTGGCTTCCCAAGTTACTTTAGCTAGGATTAACTGCATATCACAAGTATGAAGTTATGTTTGTCATTTGATGACTGGACTCCCTTTAAAGAAATTCTACCTGGATTTATGACCATTCTTACCTGTAACACAACCATTATTTTGTATTGAATACACTTTACCCTTACACTATGAGGTCAATTTAAGTGTCTTCTTATTGTACTGTAAAAAATATTCCCCACTGGCAAACAGTGAATCCTATTGCTTGAGTAGTTTATGCCATCAGTGAAAATCTTTAGGGCTTCAATCTAGATGCACAGTATGTGTATAATGATGAGTCGTACAATATAGTAACAAATTCAAACACTCAATCTTATTTGTCTGATACATCCTGAAAATCTTAGATTTGTAATTTTATATTCAAATAAATTCAATGTTTCTATTTAAATCTAATCCTGTGTTATCTAATACCATCCTGACACGTCTTAGACGTAGAATGTTCATGACAGCAGAAAAAAAGGTGGGAAAAGGCCTTTGCACTTTAGATAAATGAGCTAAGTGCAAATTACTTAATTTATTCAGATTCTTTATCTGAACATTCGATCAAGATTCTTTATCTGAACATTCAATCAAGAAAAAATAATGTTGCATCTTTTGTGAAATATGAAACAGACAGCCAAACAATTTTGTTCATGATTTGAATATGCTATGTCAGGAGTATGATCAGTAGCTTTTCTGAAATATACTTCATGCATAGGGTCAGAAATGTGAGAAAATGTGAAGGTAGTCAAAATTACTATGTGTGCAGTTGTAGAAGGCATCTGCAAGTCCAAACTTCCATGTCACATCTAGAATAGTATATTTCACTTTTATGCATTCGGTGTGAACTCTGTCTTTGACAAGGGGCAAATGTTGCCTGTATGTAATTGACTTAGTCTCCTGCTAGTTAAATTACGTCATGACTGTGCACAAAATGCTATTGCTATTGTTCTTTTCTGGATAATCTTTCAAAGTTATTTTCACTGGCTAAGTAAAAAAACAGTGTGTAAGGTGATGAAATTATGTTGTAAAGCTTCAAGGATACTACTTCTATGGAATATCCCTTTTTTTGTCACTTTCGTTCTTCTATTTTATTGCATGTCAGACACATAGTTAGAGGAAAGTGTACTTCAAAATGTTTGTGAGCCGTGTATTAGAAATTTGATCATAGTTTTGGGTTTGAGTGTTTATGTCAAAGGAAATTTGATGCTTGGAGAGAGAGAGAGGAATTAGGGAATCTGATGGCTGGGATTAGGTCAAAGAGGTGGAGTTTGATATTGCTGGGAGGGATTTTGGGTAGTTTTCTTGTCGTAGCTTCAGTACTTGTTTTAGTAGAGCCAAAATTGAAACAAGAAGGTTCAAATTATAAAACTGAAGAGATCGAGTCCCATCATGTAATCCGAGCATTGAATTTCTTTTACCAAAAAGGTCAAGTGGGTTATAAACATGTTTGGCCGGTAAATTCAGCATTTTATTATCTTCTGTTTTGCTTATAATTTTGTTGGATTTATTTGATTCTGTATTGAGTACTATCATGTTCTGTTTACTGTTTGGAAACCCATAAAATGATTTTATGACGTATTTATGACGTGTGAGATTCCAAACCTATTATCAGAACAGGCCATGGAAGTAGTTTCTATTGATTTAGTTTCTTTGCGCTTTAAAATCCTGAATCGTGGCAATTGAATTTGATTATTTAATTTTGGAGATTGGATTTGCAGGGAATGAGATTCGGCTGGAAAATTGTACTTGGTAGCATAATTGGATTCTTTGGTGCTGCATGTGGGAGTGTGGGGGGTGTTGGTGGCGGCGGCATTTTTGTTCCTATGCTTACCCTGATTATTGGGTTTGATGCCAAATCATCAACAGCTATATCAAAATGTAAGAGAAATTTACCCCTTTAATGTACATGACGACATTCACCATTAAATTTTACTTATTGATCACCATTAAATTTTACTTATTGAGCACTAAGGACTATAAGTTCTAAAGCAAAATGAGTGTTGCATACACTCTTTGGTTGATTTCAAAACTTTTATAATGTTTTCAGCATTTTTATCCTTTGGCATGGCTGAGTTGATTCAAAATTTCAACAGGCTTGTACTATTACATAATTGATTTATTGATATATCCTCGAGCTTTTGTTGATTCTGTTTGCTTTGTCAGGTATGATCACAGGTGCAGCAGCTGCAACAGTTTACTACAATATAAAATTAAGGCATCCTACACTTGAACTGCCTGTCATCGACTATGACCTGGCACTTTTATTTCAACCAATGTTGGTTCTGGGAGTTAGCCTAGGAGTGGCCCTCAATGTGATTTTTGCTGAGTGGACAATCACAATTTTGCTAATCATTCTCTTCATAGGTATTGATACTATCAGAAATTTCTCTTGTTTATTCTTCTTGGGCAGTATTCTTGATCGTGCTGGGTAACCTGCAGTCACGTCATCCAAGGCATTCTTCAAGGGTGTTGAAACATGGAAAAAAGAAACCAAACTGAAAAAGGTCCGTTGATTTTCCCGACCCTCTAAGCTTAAGTAATTTATTTTCTAACTGAATTCATTTCCTCTTCTCACTTGCTTCACTTTTTATTTTGAGTTTTCAGGAGACTACTAGACAGTTGGAATGTGTTGGTGAGTTTTTATTCAGTCATGCATATGCTGAACTTCTTTTTCTTTTCCTTGTTCCCCTCCTTTTTTCATGCAAGACTAATTTGCTGATTAATCAGAACACACAATTGAAGAGGTGGAGGACAAACCTGATTCTGGAGGCTCCATCAGTGCTGCTGAAGCAGAAACAAATCAGTCAAAAAAAGAGGAGGTAAGAATATTTATGGTCTGCCTTCCACTGACTAATGTTTTTTCAGGACTTCTTCTGTAATCTTCTCAGGTCTCTATTGTTGAGAATGTCTACTGGAAGGATCTTGGACTTCTTGTTGCTGTGTGGTTGATAGTTCTTGGTTTGCAGATTGCCAAGGTTTTATCCATTCTTTTTCTATTTCATTATATTGACTATTTCATTTGGTATATTATGAGCTAGACTGATGGGAAACCTATATCTGTTTGACACAGAATTACTCGACAACCTGTTCAGTAATATATTGGGCATTCAATATTTTGCAGGTATCTTCTATATGTTAGTTAAAAAATGAACAACTTTCACAATTCCTAAAATTCTTCAAACTCTTATAATGTTAGTCTGTCAGAACATCTATTATGCTTTAGTCTTGCCTTTCAGATCCCCGTAGCAGTTGGGGTAACTGCATATGAGGCAGTTAGCTTGTACAAAGGGCGAAGAAAGATTGCATCCATGGGAGAGGCAAGCACAAACTGGCGAGTCTACCAACTTGTTCTCTATTGTGCCATTGGTGTGTTGGCTGGAGTATTAGGTGGGATGCTTGGACTTGGTGGAGGATTCATTTTAGGTCCTCTTTTTCTGGAGATGGGAATCCCTCCTCAGGTGTGACTGCCCTACCTCATAACAACATGTGAAAATAAAACTTGAGTTTATTCTTGGATTGATATATTAAGCACTTTCATGTAGGTATCAAGTGCCACAGCCACGTTTGCTATGACTTTCTCTGCTTCCATGTCTGTCATAGAATATTACCTGTTAAAGCGTTTCCCAGTTCCTTATGGTAACTTACATACCTAACCAAGTTTTTTGCTTGTCAAAATGCAATCATGATTCAAATGAGTGGTAACAAATATATTTCCCGTTCAGAACTTGGTTAATAATTTTCTAATTTTAAACAGCTCTCTACTTCTTTGCCGTGGCTATTGTTGCTGCCTTGGTAGGGCAACTTGTGGTGAGAAAGTTGATTAGTATATTAGGGAGAGCATCCCTGATAATCTTCATTCTGGCGCTCACAATCTTTTTGAGTGCTGTATTACTAGGTATGTTTCACTTTGAAAATACATGCCTTCAAAATGTTACAGATACTTCCATGTTTTGAGATTCTCATTGTTGAAGGCTTTCGTTTCTCTTCAAACAGGTGGTGTTGGCATCGCACGCATGATCAAAAGGATCAAGAGGAACGAGTACATGGGATTTGAAAACCTCTGTTCGTATGGAACTTAATATCTACCTCCATTTTCTTTATCTTGAAATCCTTGACATAGCCTGTTCTTCTTTTGCTTCAAATATCTTCTAATTAGTACTCTGTAGTATGAATCATTTGCCATTCTCTCAGTATCATTAAAATTTAACCTTTCTGTTTTACCACCTAAAACCTGAAGCTTGGTTGACATAGCTAAGCCTTATTTCCAATCTTGCTTCCTTTATCCACCCTGTCCAATGTAATTCTCTCCATTTGACATTGCCACCTTTGTAGCAGGAGGCTTGTAAAGCTGCAAGCATCCATTGATTTTTTTTTCAGATGAAACACTAATCGAGTGGTTTGTTTCCCTGTTCTTGACTCAATCAAATCTTGTGGTGGAGATTGGAAGCAAAGATCTTATCTGTATGAATGTTGAAGAAAGTCTATCTATGGCTTTAGTTTTTCGTTTTTAGTTCCTCTAAACATGAAACTATGCATACACGATGCTCATGTTATTTCCAAATAGATTGATTAGCTTTTATCATTTCTAAAATTCTTTCTTGCTGAAAAACTTTCTGCGACGGGAAATTTTTTTATCTTTAATGATACTCTTTCTATCTATCTTTCATTTGTTTTTCTGGAAATAAATACCTTGTGATATTAAATATATTTGGTTAGTATTCTTTATTATCATAAAATAAAGCTATAAAGCTAAATGCTTTTAAGTAATAATATTAAATAAAAATTTAAAAATAACAAATTTTTTTGTATGGTTTTCTATTTTCATCATCATAATAAAATAATTAAAAGATAAATATAATTATTTTATGCATAATTTTCATGCCATAAAATAATTAGAACCAATGACATCGGTATTTATAGAAAAGATAGGCACATAAGAACAAGAGTAGTTAATTTAATTACAGTGTGATTAATGTTGGTTGTTGAAGATACAAACAGAAACAGCCAAACAGGTTCCTCTTACCATTTGAAATTTTGAATACATTAGTATCATTAGTTACAACCTGGAAACTTCTGGCTTGCAATTGCAAATCTTTACTTTCTTTTTTTTTTTTTTTCTATATTTATAAATAAAAATCTACCTCTTTACATCAAAATAAAAGGTTTATTAGGGGGATTATGTTTTTATTTTTCTTTTATGGAAAAAGGTTCATAGCTCCAACTCATAATGCTCGTTCGGTATTATTTTCTTAATTTCTATTTTCAAAATGTTTTTAGATAAATATGAAAAAAATAAAAAATAATAATTTTTTTAAAAATATTTTCTAATATTTATTTTTTTGAAATTTAAAAAAAAAATAAAAAATAGAAAACCGCAATGATATCAAACGCCTCATAATATATTGAATGTGATTAATTTATGCACTTGAGACCTGACTAGCACATCTACAGAGAAAAGAAGCAATATTTGTTTCTCATGAAACATGAACTTGTATTTTTTTAGAAAATTATTTTTTAAAAAATTAATTAGAAGTAATTAAAACTTATTTTTAAATTAAATTTATTCATGTTTTAATCATAAAAACTTTTGAAATAGCTAAACAATACTCTCAAATTGTTTTTTCTAACATTATCTAAAATGATATTTTTTCAGACAAATAATTTAATTTCAATGCCAAACAAACTCTTAAGAAAGGTTCAAATTAGATTTTAAATGCACAAGGCTTCCCACTTTAGCATCAAGCAACTAAATGCATGCATGATGCTTCCCACTTTAAGACCAGGTCTTTTACCCTAAATCAAAACAAATTACCTTGAAATGCCTATTTTTTAGTCACTTGTTCTCCTGGTTTGCTGCTTAACCTGATGCAGCTATTTTTTCTTAACTTTCTCTGCTTTCCATGTCTATGAATAGGCAGGAAAAAAAAAAAAAAAAACATTCTTTGTTGTTCCTCATTTTGAGGTTTTTTAGCCACTGGTTCTCCTGGTCTGCTGCTAAACCTGATGCAGCTATTTTTTCTTAACTTCCTCTGCTTCCCAAGCCTATAAATAGGCAGAAAAACAAAATACATTTCTTTGTTGTTCCTGTACCCTTTTCATTTTGAGGAGGAAGCGCTTGTTGAATCCTGGAAGATTGTACAAATAAATCGTTAAGTACAGTTTGCAACTTAATCACCTCCAACTTTGCTGCTGTTCTTTTTATATATAACTATATCCTTCAATTTTTAAGCAACATAGACAAAGTTTCTCGAATTTAGCATTTAGTATCATCATGATCAAGTTAGCAGACACCAATGTTTACTTCCAGCCAGGTTTATTTACAGTTCAGCAGACAAAGTTAACAACTTTGTTTCAAGAAATGGACCTCTTATGTAAAACATGGTTTTGGATTCGATACTTTTTAAAATAGCAACAGCATAATCTAACAAGAATGCTAAACAGACTTTTAGTATAGTGCGCGAAAGCTAGATTGATTATGATATCAGTAGATCACTCATTAACAACAATATTTAGAAAAATGAATAAAATATTATTTGCAGTTTTCGAAGATTCTGCAAGTGATATATGTACTGCTTCTTCAGATTGGATAAATTATAGAGATACTATATTTTATAGTTCAGAGATACTAAGATCAAATCTTAGAGAAGTCAAAGAACAAAACTTAGCTAACCTTCTTGAAGATATATTTTATAAATATAAATACATTCTTGATACAGTTCGCATTGCCTGAGTCTGATTCTGACCTGAATATTTTGTTTTAAGAGTTTTTTTTTTCCTCCAGGTTCTAGTGATTTTTCTCTTGGTTTTGAGATTCAACTTTGATAAATTATTTTTAAAATTAATTTTGAGACAGATAAGGATATAATGGGTAGGAGATTGAAAGGGAAATTTTTTGATTAGTTCAGTTGTTGTTGGTAGCAGCAGAATCAAGTTTGAAAGAAGAAGGTTCAAGTTATAATAATCAGACTCGAAAGATTGTTCAGTCTCATAATCATGGAAGAAAAGGTCATTCAGAGTATAAACATGATTGGCCAGTAAGTTCAATTTCATATAGGTGATGTTTCTGTCTTTTTACAATTTTTCTTGAACATATTCTGCTTGGTTGCTCAGAAAATATAGGAAAAGAAGTATGGAATTCTATCATTTTCAATTTTTATTACAGTTAAAAGATCTTTTGGTGTTAAATAAATTTTAAAATTTGATTTCACAGAAAATGAAATTTGGGTGGGAGCAATAATTGGATTCCTTAGAGCAGCATTTGGGAGTGCAGGAGGTGTTGGTGGAGATGGCATTTTTGTACCAATCCCCACTCTGACTATTGGGTTTGATGCAAAATCATCAATAGCCATATCAAAAAATGTAAAAGAAAAAGAAAATCAACCTAAATTTTTTCAATTGAACGGAAGAACTTTGTTATTTTTTTAATGCAATCATAAATTTCAATTCTGATAAATTAAGTGATTTTGTTTGATCAGGTATGATCACAGGTGCAGCAGCTGCAACTGAATACTACAATTTGAATCCGAGGCATCCTACACTTGAAATGCCTGTGATTGACTATGATCTTGCTCTTTTATTCCTTCCAACCAATGTTGGCGTTAGGAGTTAGCATTGGAGTTACTTTAAATCTGATTTTCGCCTGATTGGATGATCACAATTCTGCTAATCATTATCTTCATTTGTATAAACAAGAATTATTTACTCAACCTGCAATGAATCTTTTGAATGTTCTTTTAATGAACAGACTTGAATGATTTCCTATTTGTTACCTGCAGTATCCTTAAAGGGTATTGAAACATCATCAAACATGGAAGAAAGAAACCATATCAAAAAGGGTAGCCTAAAATTTTCTGGGATTCTTTAGGCCTTATTTAACTTATTTTTTTATTCTACTAATAATTTCCTTATTCTCATTTTCTAATTTGTTTATTGGTTTTTAGGAGGCCGCAGCACGGCTGGAATCAAATGGTGAGTTGATTTATGATTTTCTGTTATTCAAATTTGATTCTTTGGTGGTATTGGAGTTGTTTGCAGGAATGTGAGCCCTTAGTGGAAGCCTACTTAACCCCCAAAAAAATGGAGTAAAGAATTTATAAATATTCAAATCATTGGAAAAATCTTTGGCTGGCTTATTTACTCTATAATTAGATGACATTGTTGAAGTGGTGGTTCCCAAATCTCCTCCTGGAAGCGTAAGTAATAATGTTCAAACAGAAACCAATCAGGGTCCTGAAAAGAAAAAGGTGAGAATGTTTATACAAACAGAAAAATGTAAAAATGTTATATTCTGTCAATTTTCTTGATTTGGTAATAACCATGCAACATTCTCAGGTGTCCATAATTGAAAATGTGTACTGGAAGGCACTTGGACTTCTCTTTACTGTATGGTTAATGATCCTTGCGTTGCAAATTGGCGAGGTCTTTTCTATTCTGATATTTCTCATTTAATTTTGACTAATTTTTGCTTTTATTAGCTGGTATGGTTGGTGGAGGATTCATTTTAGGCCCACTTTTTCTTGAAATGGGAATCCCTCCTCAGGTAATATTTTTAACATTAGTTTCTATTTCATTAGACTATTAGTAACGCAATAATCAAGTGTCAATCTCGTAATACAAAAAGTCGAGAGTTCAAACTCTGACATTTCTCATCTCTTTTAATAAATTTCTGAAATTTAAAAAAAAAAAAAAAAAAAGTAACATTTTTATGTATTTTTTAACATGTTCTGTGCTTAAATTTCCTATAGGTGTCAAGTGCTGCAGCTACCTTTGCAATGACATTTTCAGCTTCAATGTCTGTCGTAGAACATTACCTTCTGAAACGTTTCCCAGTTCCTTGTAGTAATTTGCTTAGTAATTATCATTGAATGTGAAAAATTAAACATTGGTACTAATCAAATTTAACTTGCAGCTCTCTACTTCTTTGCTGGCTTTGTGGGGCAATATGTGGTTAAAAAAGTGATTAATGTGTTAGCAAGAGCAACTATAATTATCTTCATTTTATCCTTCACAATTTTGGTCAATGCAATTTCACTAGGTATGAATACATCACAGCTTCATCAAAGACTACTACAGCAATTAGCAAATATTGTTAGAAATTGTAATTATTAATTTCAAGGGTTTTAATTGTTTCTTTTTTGAGAGAAAGAAGTATATGGGATTGGAAAACATTTGTTCCTATTGGATAGACCATAAATTAGTATTATTGCCTTCTTAATTACAATTATTTGCTAGTACCCTAAATTAATTAGTAAGTATATTATTTAGAGAGATCAAATTATTTAAAAGTAGCATCAAAATATTGCTAAGATAGTCTATCTGATGTTAATTTCAGTAGAAAATTTGTAACTTTCATACCTAATATAGGAAGGGTTGTCATAATTTATTCTCATTTTTTAGCAAATGGAGTATCAAATAAGATCTTACCAAGAGTTGCCATCTATATAACTAATTTGATACTCCATTTGCTAAAAAATGAGAATAAATTATGACAACCCTTCCTATATTAGGTATGAAAATTACAAATTTTCTACTGAAGTTAACATCAGATAGACTTGGCAATATTTGATGCTACTTTTATTTTTATTTTTTTATTGGAAGGTCATAGATTCAATTCAAGTAATGAAAATAATCTCTTTTATGAGAAAAAAGAAAAGAGAAAAAAGAAAAGGTTGTATATATATATATATATATATATATACAAATAAGATAAAGTATTCACTCGGTGTTTAAAGTGCTCTCCAATTAGCGCAGAGCAGAGACAAAATAAAATCAGGTTTGCAGAATTTTTCAGCACTTGTTGATTATATATATGTGCTAGTTTATACCAGTGTTTTAAAACCAGACCGGTAATTGAACCGGTCAGGTTATCAGTTTACGGTTCGATCGGTTCGGTTCGCTTATCCGATTGACTGTTTTATTTTTTTTCTTCTATTTTTATTTTTTTTATACCAAAACGACGTCACTTTAAAAGATTCGGTTTTTATCTAATCGGACCTGATCAATGACTAGTTTCAAGTTGAACTGATCCGACCAGCTGATTCGGTCTGATTTTTAAAACACTGGTTTATACCAAATACCAATCATGCTTTTGTTTTCTTTGACAATTAGATTTTATCAATTTCAGTTGCATAAATTTAGAAGAAAAAAAAAACAAAAACTACGTGATGATACATTTACTGATTATTTCCTATGTAGAGTATAATTCTTATTTTAATGTTATTTCTAATTGAATGCCAATTTTTATTGAGTTAGAATTAATTGTGAGTAACATTATAATATAATAGGAGTATTATAAGAGAAATTTTTTGACTTTTGCTCGATAGTTGAATTGAGATTTTTGCTTAATGGTTGAGCTAAATTGTGGTAAAATTACAGTAATAATAATTGTTGAAGTAGTGCATCACAAAGTGTATGGGTAAAGTGTTTTTATAATGATACATGATGATTGGGTAGAGTGTTGTTGTGATGATATGTAATGATATTATGAGAGAGTTTGTAATTTTGTTCATCTAAAAATTATAATATGTTGGTTTAATAGATTATCCCTTCAAAATGTATGTCTATTAAGAGATTGAACCACGTTAAAATTTATTTGTGTTATTTTTATCTTTTCTTATCATTGTGCTTAATTAAAACTCTAATTTCTCTAACAAAAAGAAATAATAATTCTCCTTTGTGTATTGCCATCTCCTTTTTTCCTTAAGTAAGAGCCAAATTAACTTACACAATTGAATTAAATATTTTCACTTCTCATATCTTTAAGATGAATAAAAAAATTAATCAAATTGAACTAATTGATTTTGTACAACATATTGACTAAAATTTTAAAGAGAGGCCTTTTTTTTTTTTTTCTACCATATAAATTGATTGGATATAGATCAAACAGTATGATTAGAGTTGAATCTCTTATATTAGGCCTTGATGTAATGAGCCTGCAAAGATAAGAACACAGGCCAGACTTTTTGCCTGGCAAAAAATCTCTGACGATCAAGTTAGTATAGGTTTAGCCGGTTGGGTGCCGGAGAAGGAGATTTATCTTCTTAGGCAATATAGCTAGAGAGTTTTTAATAAGAGAAAGGATATGAGAGAGATGCAGAGTTCAAGCTACTTGTCTCAAAGGTTGATCCTCCCTTTTGTATGCTTTTGCGTATTAGGTATAAGTGGCAGTTGAGGAGAGAGAGAATGTCTCCTGATAGGTGTGGTTGATGCATAGGTCCTGGAGGCTAGAGTCTGGACCTATCTCTTGTCAAGTAGCATATGGTTAGTGGTGTTAGGGAGCAAGAGTGCGTCGCTTGAACACCACTTTCTTCTGACATAAGCAGGCTGATGTTTATACCTCATGACATTAACTACAGTTGAGAAACTTGTTGAGCAAACTTCATTATTATGAGGAAGGGCAAAGCACTTTAGAGAAGGGCAAAGTAGTAGCTTCGCCTCTCTACGAGGTTCAGAATCAAATTCCTTGGGCTTGCCCTTCATGGGCCTTTTCTTAAGCATTAGTCTATTTGTCATAAATGAAAAGCTTGGTCAAAGTTGGCCTTGGTTGCATTTGGGCCCATTACCTCATTGACTATTTTTGTCCCTCATCAGAGGCCCCCCTGTTTTACTGAGGCGAAGGTCAAGGAGGAAGCCTCAGTTGAAACACTTTGTCTTCTGTTCAGCTTCGCCCAAAGGCATATCTTCATCCTATTTGTAGTTGGCTTCATCTAGGCGAAGCGATCTCATTGACAGGATGGCTTCGCTTAATCGAAGTGACTTGATAGGTGGACTAGCTTTGCCATAAATCTTCATGTGGGGCAGGTCAATCATCTCATATTCATTTAATGCATTTTACAGTTGATGGAGTCATGCATTTAATGCACGTCTCTTTAAGCACAGGCGTGACTACGTGGCACTGTATTGGTGCAATTTTCAAGAGAATTTTAAATGATGATCACCTATTTATTTTCCCTCATTATTGTGTTGCTGTTGGTAAGGAGTTCCCTTTTCTATATATACCCCTTAGTTCTTCACTTTAGAGCTCATATTTGCTTTCCCTTGAATTTTAGATTTCTTCTTCTTTTGTTATTCTCTTCATCTTCTTGAAGCTTTTTCTTCTTCTACTTTTTCTCTTAATAGCACCTAGGAAGGATACTTACTTAAGGAGAGATAAGGTTAGTGTTGTGCAATATCAAGAGATCCTCAATTAAGTATTAGGGGGAAATTGAGCCTCTTATATTCAATGAGAATCTGGATTATAATGACCAATTCATGTTTCGCCTCGCTCAATCTCATGAGAGGGTTTACTCAAGTAACCCAAATGCAGCACTTCCCAAAAATCTTGGTCACTACATCATTTTTTATCACCAGTTGGAGGTTGGTCTTCTCTTCCCTCCTACTCGGTTCTTAGTATAGTGCTTCAACTATTTCCAGGTGAACTCCATGATGCTAATTCCCAATTCCATTAGGGATTTCCATTACTTTGAAGTCTTATGTTTTGCTTACGGCATCCATCCTTCTGCCCAACTCTTCCAATGCTTTTTTAGGCTTTGCAGTGCCTGAGGGTCTCCAAGTGTGTATATGACCTCGGCGAAGCCTCTTTGGGGCCTTTTTATAGGCAAATATAAGAAAGTGAAGGACTGGAAGAGGAAATTTGGCGTGGTCGAGATCACTAACAGTCTGGACCGCAGGTCATAGGGCTTTGAATTTTCTGGTCACCTTTTGCTACTAATCAAAGGCCTTGGGGACTAGCCAGAGGTCTTGACTAATGACGAGAGGCAGGACTTAAGAACTCTCATGAGAGACATGTTTTTAATGCGGAGAAAATGGAGTCCGCCATTCATTTGAGGGATGCTAAAGGAAACCCTACCCTTAGAATTTTCCTGATGGATATCCAAGATATGTCTTTGTTTCTAAGTCTTCGCTAGCATATATCTGGGTCGAAGTTGCTGATGATTGTACATTGTTATTTATCTTCGTTCATTTACTTTTGCAATGAAGGCGAGGAATCCTGAGCACTACCAGGATATTTTAAAAATGACTGCTGGAGTATCTCCTAGGGCCTATATCCATACCTCTGAGCTTCCTGTCTTGGATCATTTTACGGGGAGATTGAGGGTACGAGTCAATGCTGACTTTAGTCCCCTACTTGCTAAAGGTTCTGGTAAGCAGGCGAAACAGCCTCAGGCAGAGCAGCCTCAAGTAGAGGTGGGGGCACCTAGCATACGGATAAGACTTGTCAAGGCCTCTGACCTTACAACTCCTATTGTTGGAAGGGTTAAGGCACCTTGCCCGGCTGCTGCTCGTGGAGGGATTTTGATCCTTAGGAGGAATGTTCCACCTTTTCCCCCTCCTCCTTCTACTGGCAGGGGGAAGGGGGTGATGATGCCTGTTCAGAGGGAGCCGAAGAAGAAAGAGCCTCCCCCTACAGATGTGTTGGAAGCCTTCTCTCATAATTTCAGAGCTGCTAAAAAGTTGGTGGACTTGGAGAAGCAATTGGAGGATATATATGACGATACAACGTTCAATGTCAAACTGGCTTCACTAGTCAAGGAGTTGGACTTACCAAAGCCTGCGACAAGTATGAATGACTATTTTACTTTTCCCCCACCTTCGTCACCCTTAGAGTTAGGGCTTAGTGTTCAGTCTGATCCTCGGATACCTGGAAGTGCCAAATTGAGGTGTTCGAAGAGTGTCGAGGCTGGGAGGCCCCCCACTATTTCGAAGAAAGCTGCGTGGGAAAAGTATCCGGCGAAGAGGATTTCTTTGCTTGATTTGGCCACGCTTCGTATACTTTATCCTTCCCCTGATAAGGCTTCGAATTGAAGAGAATCAGCTAGCCCTAAAAGGCATTTGCTTTGTCTATTATTTTTGGCGAAGTCTTCATCATTGTGTTTGTGATTTTTAATCGTTTCATTTATATTCTTGCAGGTCATATGGAGTCAATTGTTGTTTCAACTCCATTGGAACCTTCTGTAACACAACTGCTCTCTTCCTCGGAGCCTGCAGTCGAGCTAACCTTCACTATTGAGATTACTTTAGAGGCTCAGGCTATGATAGCGAAGACGACTCCTTCTCCCACCAAGCCTCAACAGAGCATCCCACAGCAATCTAATCTAGCTTCAATTGTAGTGACTTCTGAACCTCCTGCGAAGAAGCAAAGAATTAAGAAACAGGTTAGCGCTGCTAAGGGGAATCTCCCTACTATCAAGGGGAGTGAAGGTTCAACTAAGAATGACCTTTCCCCCACTGAGGAGGTAGTGACCTTTGCAGTGTCATTGTCAGCCATTCCAGCGGTGCCTTTGACCTTTCTTCGCCCTGCTCCCACTCATCTGTTAAAGTTTGTTGTGGATACCTTGGAGAGGCAGGAGAAGATGCTTGAAGAGGTAAGTTTTCTTTTGATCTCCTTCTTGTTTCTGTATCTCTTTCTACCCTACTGATCAAGTTTTTCTCTTTTGTTTTTATGGTGTAGGCAACTTCAGGCTTTAGGAAGCTCCGCACCCAATTGGGTCTTCTTGAAGACCATTATGATGCAGTGAGAAAGGCAGCAGAGGAGAGGCAGGAAGCATGCCTGAAGCTGGAGGTAGATTTACACAATGCTAGGTCGGCACTAGAGGAGGAGAGACAGAAGAGTGCTTCACTAGAGAATAAGAGAGCCAACATGAAGGTTTAGCTGAAGATAGAAAGCGAGACTCGTCAAAAGACTGAGGCTGAAGCCGAGGCTTTTTAATCTACTTTAGGTGAGCGGGACTTGGCCTTAGCTGATAAAGATAAAGTGATTGCTGAAAAGGACAAGTCCACTCTAGAGCTTACAACCAAGTTGGAGGAGTTGAAGAAACACAATAAAGAGTTTGCTGAGGAGGTGGAGGAACTTTCTACTCTTCGTCAGGAACTTTAAAAGGCCCAAAGCGAGCTCCTAGTGTCTGCATATGCTTACGAGCAGGCTATGAAGAGGGTCTAAGCCTCGGAGGAGCGAGGCAATCTGAAAAGGCTAGGAAAAAAGCCATTTGGGACTTTCTGGACTCTGAAAGCTTTGACAAGGTCATCACATATCATTCCTACAAGGCTACTGTTCAATACTACAATAGTGCTTTACATGATGCAACAGCTTTCTTTCCAAGTGTCTTGCAAGAGGTTCCTGAGATGAAGATTGATGAGGAGCCTCATGTCCCTGACTTTTTTGAATTTAAGGAAGCTTTTGACAACAGAGGAGAATATGTGCTTAAACCAGAGAAATTCCCTGTTTGGGAAAAAGATAGCTAGGGCATCTTCTCCTTTGTCGGAGTTTGAAGGAGACAGTGAGCCTGGTGATATTGGTGAAGCTTAGATGATTGAGCTCATTTCTGTCGTTCCTCTGGTTGGTCCTTCTGATGATCATATTCCTCCTTCGATTGGGCCAGATGTTTCGACAACCATTATTACTTTCACTCCAGATTCTCCTTCAGCTGATCGTCCTTCAAACCAATAGTTGAAATTTCTTTCTTTCTTTCTTTTTTTTTTTTTTTTTTATACATGTAATGAGATACAAATTTTGTACTAATTTTACATGAAATAAAGTATTAATCATTCTTTTTCAATTTTGCAATTGTTTTTAATTACTTGTTGTTGCTTGAATGGGTGCTTCGCTCTTAGATTTTACACCTTCTGTACTTGCATTTGAATGATTGTTTCTGTAGATTGTTCCGCCCTCCATCGAAGAGGAAAGAGTCTTTCCTTGGACACTTCGCGTTAACTCTTTAGAAGTCTTTGCCTATCTAGCATTTTTGATATTCATCATTAATTAGAGCTTTACCTGGGTTTGTTTGCCTTTTGGGCCTTAGCATAGGCACTTTGACGTTTGAGTGAGGCATCATTTCCTTTCTTAGGAATTTTTTTTCATTTCTTTATTTATAATATGGCTAGGTCTTCTTGGCCTAGAATCTCACTAGGTCTTTTCGCCTAGATTCACCAAGGCTCTTACTTCCTTCTTTAAGAAGCCCATCCCGCGATTGTGAGGAATTATCTTGCCTAGAATCTCGCTAGACCTTCTTTACCTAGAATCTCGCTAGATCTTTTCACTTGGATTCACCAGGGCTCTCACTTCCTTCTTCAGGAAGCTCATCTCGCAATTGCGAAGAATTATCTTGCTTAGAATTTCGCTAGGTCTTCTTTGCCTAGAATCTTGCTAGGTCTTTTATTCTCTCTTGTAGAGAGCCTCACCTGTTGGGACTTAGCCTAGAGTACTTGTCACAATTAGCTTGTTGCCTCTACTTTCCTCTTTTAAGCTTTATCCCAACGACCTCTTTGTTTTATCACTTTGGAAATCATTCCTCTGGAGCTTTACGATTCTTCAATCTCCAATTTGTCACACACACATTCATTCATCTAATTGAGAAGATTAATCGTGTGATAACTGCTTCTTTTATTGGTAGTACATCTTCAGGTGTTGAATGTTCCAAGTGTTGGGAACTTCATCACCTTCCATATTTACAAGTTTATATGTGCCTGGACCTATGACCTTTTTCACTCTGAATGGTCCTTCCCAGGTTGGTGCTAGCTTGCCTGTACCTTCACACTTCCCAGTGGCCTCGAGAAATCTCATGACCAAATCTCCTTCAATAAAGACCCGACTTTTGACTTTTTTGTTGAAGTAATTGGCAGCTTGTTGTTTGTAAGCTATCGCTCTAATGCTAGCTATATCTTTTAGCTCTTCGAGGAGATCCAGGTCTATTCTCCTAGCTTGGCCATTTTTTTCATCTCCACAATAATTGACTCTGCCACTGGGTAGGCCAATATAGACATGAATCATCGCTTCTATGTCATAGGTCAAGCTGAAAAGTGTTTCTCTAGTTGGTTGTCTTGGAGTTGTTCTGTATGCCCATAGTACATGGTGTAGTTGGTCTTGCCCAGCTTCGGCCATATCCATCCAGTCTTTGCTTCTACTTTTGCAAGATTGTTCGATTAATTACTTCTGTCTTGCCATTTGTTTGTGGATGGACAACAAATGAAAAGTTTTGCCTGATGTGGAGTCCTGAATAGAAGGCTTGTACTTTGACATTGTCAAACTGCTTCCCATTATTACTGATAAACTGATATGGAATGTCAAACCTACATGTAACATTTCTCCATAAAAAGTTAATAATCTTGTCAGAAGTAATAGTGGCCAGTGGTTTTGCTTCGACCCATTTGGAAAAATATTTCACTACCACCAAGAGAAACTTCCTCTGCCCCGAAGCCATGAGAAATGGTCCCACTATATCCATCCCCCACTTTGCGAAAGGCCAAGGACTTAAGATGGGCATTTGATATGTTGCTGGAACATGCTTACCATTATCAAACTTCTGGCATAAAGGGCATTTTCTAACAAAAGCCATGGCTTCGCTCTTCATTCTATGCCAATAGTATCCATGCCTGATCACCTTCGTTGCCAACATCTTTCCCCCAATGTGCATTCCACATGAGCCCTCATGGATTTTCTTTAAGACATACTCAACTTCACTTGACCTTAGACATCTTAACCAGGGAAGGGAGTATGCTCGCTTGTATAGGATCGCATTGTGTAAGGAAAAGTGGGAGCTTCGATGCTTAACCTTCTTGGCCTTTCTCACATCCTTAGGTAGTTCACCCTTCTCCAGATATGTCTTGATTGGATCTAGCCAACATGGCTCTTCCTTAATCTCCATTACCTTAGCTCCTTCTTGAGTGCTTGGGAAAGCCAGAGTTCCCATGAATATTCTCTAAGGGAGTTCGACTGGATGAGTGGCTGCCAGCTCTACAATTTTCTACCCTTGGGATCTTATGAAACTGCAGCTTCACCCCTCTGTCTTTCATCTTATGAATTATGACCTTTGTTTTCTGCAAATACTTAGCCATGTTTGCCTCAAACTTCCCTTCTATATGTCCCACCACTAACTAGGAGTTACTGTTAACTGTCAACTCTTCTAAGCGAAAGCAGTTTGAAAACTTTTTGTTTTAGTGAGAGAAAGGAGATGAGAGAGATGCAGAGTTCAAACTACTTGTCTCAAAGGTTGATCTTCCCTTTTGTATGCTTTTGCGTGTTAGGTATAGGTGGTAGTTGAGGAGAGAGAGAATGTCTTTTGATAGGTGTATTTTGTGCTTGATAGGTGTATTTTGTGCGTAGGTCCTGGAGGCTAGAGTATGGACCTGTCTCTTATCAAGTAACATGTGGTTGGTAGTATTAGGGAGCAAAGGTGCGCCGCTTGAACACCACTTTCTTCTGACATAAGCAGGCTAACGTTTATATCTCATGACATCAGCTACAATTGAGAAGCTTATTGAGCAAGTTCATTATCATGAGGAAGGGCGAAGCACTCTAGATTGCTTCGCCTCTTTAGGAGGTTGAGAATCTAATTCCTTGGGCTTTCTCTTCAGGGGCCTTTCTTTAGGCCTTAGTCTCTTTGTCATGAATAAAAAGCTTGACCAAAGTGGATCTTAATTGCCTTTGAGCTCATTACCTCATTGACTATTTTTATCCCTCATCATAAATAATCTAGTATTGATATAAATTATTTATCTTTAATAGGACCATAAAGATGATGAAGCTAATATGGAATGCAAAAATTAACTTGTAATATACTAAAAAATAAATAAATAAATAAACTGCAATGTTACTATTTTATTCAATTTTTATATTGAGGAGGGTATCTCTTGACTTAAGTTGATGAATATGTTTGTCTGTAATCTCATTCACTTAATTTAGGGGTAAATTTCACTTCAACTACGTTTTAAATTCAAAATTTTTAACCTTTTGAATTAAGATTCAATTATTAAGATTGGTATCTAAAATGTAATTTTTTTTAATATTTGAGCATAATGACTTACCAACATATAAATTGAAGATATATATATTAATAATTTAAATAAAAAAATTTCACCAATTGAACTAATTTCAAAAGAATATATATTTTTCCAATAGTATATTCGAATCTGATTGCTTAAAACTTGTTCAAGCTTGTAATGATCTCCAAAGAGAGTGGCCATGCGAAATTCAAGTCTATAAGTCATCTATCAGTGAAATGAAGTCTTTTTTAGCTTCAATATCTTTTGTATGGATTAATAGAAATGTAAATCAAAGTGCTGATTAGGTAGCTGAATCCATTTTGTTTAGTTTTTTTTTTATCTCCATTATAGGTGGCTATGCAGCCCCCAAAATTATATTCTCTTCTTATTGAAGATTCAGCTTAATGAATTATAACTCATTTGTCAAAAAAAAAACTAATTTCAAAAGAAATTTAATAACATTATTTTTGTACTTTTCAACTTGATCTCAATTGTCTACATCTTCCTGTCTCTTCTTCTTCCTCCACAAAAAAAAAAAAAAAAAAAAAACACAAAAAAAATCTTCCTATCACTTCATAGATTTGCTATGTGCAGAATTTACAAGTCATCTTGTACATATTAACATTTAACACTATTAAATGAAAACATAAACGATAATTTTTCTCACCTTTTTTTTTCTATAAAATTGAAATTTTTTAAATGAAATTTAGGAATTATTAGAAATTGAATCCAATTATTGGCTTAACATTTTAGTTACTCAAGCCAAATATATACATGCTTGACTGCTGAGAATTCCTATATATAATTTAGGAATTATTTTCACCTATAAGTTTGTGTTTTTATGTTCAATGATTTTTTTTTTACTAATTAAGCTTTGTATTTTATATCAATAATATAGGTGTTTTATTGTAGTTATTTTTTTAACAAAAATACATAGAAAAAAAAAATATGTATTGATAAGTATTTTACCAAAAAACTTAATTTCTATGAAAATAAAAAAAAAATGTTACAATTGATTATGACCATTTTCATATAAAATAAAATATATAAATTTATTAAATATTTTTTAATATAATATTTATTTTATGAAAAGATTAAATTAATATATATAAATTAAATTATTGATAGCTAGGGAGTAGAGAGTGGAATTAAGAGAAAAAAAAATGTATTCTTTTTAGTATTAGTGAGGTTCAATTTTAAGGGTTATTTGGTATAATTGTTATTTCTCATTTTTAGTTTTTGTTTTTCAATTGTCAAGAAAAATTATCAAAATATACCTGTTTTTATTATTTATTAATATCTTAAAAAAAAAACAAATTGTCATATATAATATATAAAAACAATAAAAGAAAATTTTTACATTTTCTCAATATATTGTTTTTTACTATTAAACAATAATAACAAAAAAAAAAAGACAGTATAAATGATATCACAAACTTACACCCATTAATTAATATATATGTTCCTTCAATATATATATATATATATATATATATATATATATATATGTAGTCATGGAATGAGCAATTGCATTTAAAAAGTATATATAATAATTAGAATTTGTCAAAGTCAAATATAATAATAAAATTAAATGGTAGTAAATTATGGAGACTAGGCCACAAAGATCCAATCCCTCAAATAATATAATCTCTCCGTTCATTTTTATCTGTCATTTTTTATTATTTTATAAAAAAATTAAGAAATAATTAATTACGCTAAGTTTCAAGAATAAGATGATTAAATTATTCTTATTGATTATAAAATAATAGATAATATGTGCATTAATTATAGAGTAGATGATAATGATAGAATTGAAAAAAAAAATTAAAATCTTATTGATTTTCTAAAATGACAGAGATTTTGAAAAAACAATTCTTAAAAAAACGACAGATAAAAAGAAAAGGATGAAGTAAATCATAAATTAGAGTATTCTATTTTTGTTTATTTATTTATGATAGAGTATTCTATTTTTGTTTTACATTTTACTAAATTAGAGTTTAAATAATCATAAATTAAAATTCTCACTTTTCTATGATCTAATTTATTTAATTTTATCAAAAATAATTATTTTTTAACCAATACTACACTCATTTAAGAACCCATAATAGAAAACAAAAAATTTTCTAAACTCTTTCAATGAAACTAAAGTGAATTTTTTTAAAAAAAAATTGTGATGTAAAATAATTTTATTTTTGGTTTTATAATTAATTAAGTATTCATTAATATTTTTGAAAAAAATAATTCTTCTCGTTTAATATAGTTAGTATTTCATAAGGCATGCATGCAATAAGATTCAAAAACAGGATTGAAATTGATATAATTGTGGGTAGGGACATTCAATACAAGCATGTGTTTGAAATAACATTGTTGTAGCTTATCTTATCACTTATCAGTTATCCCAATCCTCATGGTGGGCTCCCTGAAAGCATTGTATCACATGGATTTGATAGGTGTAAACATGATTAGTTGATTATTGATGTGGTAGATATTCTTTTGGTGCAAAAACAAATGAGGTAGAAAAACGTTCGATGTATGTATAAAATATATTTGGTAGGTCATAATGCAATGTAATATAATGTAATAAAATATATTTTTAATGTAAATATTATATAAAAAATATATTTAATTACATTATATTATGTATTATATAATTTTATTTTATTATTTTTAAACTTTATATAGTTTTGGTTGGCCTCTCTCTTTCATGGTAAACCTAACTCCTATGCATACAAAGAAAGGACTTATTGTTCTTTCTTTTTCAATACATGAATAATGGGTTTTATATTAATTTGATTGTTTAATAAGTTAAAAGGATTGACAAGTCTAAGCATAATCTAGGCGAAAGTTTTTTTTTTTTTGCCGAAAATCTAGGCGAAAGTAAGTGTATATATAATATAAGCCACAGATTCATATTCAAATTTCTCATTTTTCAATAATTGAAAAAATAAGTAAAAATATGAAATTTAATTAATTTGACAAAAAAAAAAGATTTTTAATTGAATGTCAGATGATTTAATACTACAATATCATATTCAATTCATTACGAAATTGAAAATATAAAATAGAATTTTATTTCTTAGTTTAATTAATAAGAAATCTAAATTTTATTTTATTTTTTATAAATTTATAATTTATATTTATATTAAAATGACATGTATTTTTACATATTCAAACATAATTAAATAGCCTAAAGAATAAGTGTGTATAAGAATATAACTAATGATATTTCTTTTTTCTTCCAATAAAATTTTAGATCTACTCATTTTTTAGGTGAATTTGGGTTTCTATCTTTATTTTTTTGGAGTTTTGAATTGTTCAGATCTACTCATTTTTTAGTTTATTCTGATTGTTCTATCATCATATCTTAAGGTTTGATGTGTTTTTATTTTCTTGAATAATCTTCAGATCTATTCTTTTTTTTAGTAGTTTTTGACCTCTTAATCTCATATATATCTTCTTTGGTTGATCTTGAAATTAGTGTATGATGTTTTTATGATTATTTGGATTTTTTATCGTTGGTATATGATATTTTGTTATTTGATTAATGTTACAAAAAGTTATGCAGATTTTCCAAATATAATTGGCGATTTAATGATTCATATTGAACTCGTAGAAAAATCAAAAAATCGAACAGTGGCAATTCGTCATCAAGTGGAGTATGTTTCCCGCTGATTGGCTCAGTCAAATACTCCGTTAACTCAATCTATTTTTTTAATTTTTTATTAATCCGATTTGATTTAGAATCTTTGATACAAATTTATGTAATTATATAATATTTTACATATCTACTTTCTACTATCTTTTCATTTAATAAAATATTTTATTTTTCTTTAAAAAAAAAAGAATATAACTAATGATTTTATTTAATTATTTAAAAAGTAAAATTAAAATAAGATTTTTTGAATTGAAACATTTAATTATTTTCATTCACATTCTAATTTTCAAAGTGATTCAAAGATGTCCTAAGAATCTAAAAGGTTTCTTGCTTTCTCTCTGTGATGTAAAATGGTTTGCCACTTTGCCAATCACCTTTGTCTTGAGTTGATCCTTAATGTCCAATAAATTATTATTAGTATATGATATTTGGATAAACAACAAACAATAAATTTATTGCTGAGAGGTATTGCTAGAACTACTAGAGCAAGCCTTTATCAAGTCATTAATGTCCAGTGTGCTGGGGCCAAAATCCCCCAATTATAAAAGCAAGTATTATTCATTTCAAACTCAACAAATCGATAATTATCATCTTATTATAAATAGAAATTTATAAATGAATAAGAGTCTGTTTTGTTTTGAGTTTAAATATGCTTTTTAAAATTACATTTTAATATTCTGTTTATATATTTTAATTTTTTTTTATTATTTTTAGTAAATTATAATTTTAAAAAAATTAAAAAATATAACTTTTTCAAAATCATAATTTGCTAAACTCTAAATTCTCCAAACATAATTTGCTAAAATCTATTTAACCATAGTGTCAAATGAACACTAAATATTGAAACTCATTTATAAAAAATCAATTTATTTATATTAAATTCAATATTCACTTAATTATGTATTTTTATATTATTTTATTATCATTCAATGTTGCATTTCTTAATAATTTTCTTCAAAATTTTAATTATCCTAATTTGAAAATCAAATTCTTGAAAGGTCGTTATCCCATTAAAAAAAGAAAAATATTTTTTTTTTAAAATTTATTGACAGGTTATCCTTCTTGTCTTTTAATTTGGCACATCATTCTCACACTATATTATGGACAATAATTTATTTACCAAAAAAAAAAAAAAAAAGAGGATAAGAATCTATATAGGTGCCTATGTCATACATATGTGTAGGAACGAAATTTTTTTAATTATATCGGGTGTATACACTAATTTAATGAAGTAAAAACACATAAAATAAAAAAGTGTTGTAAAATAAAGAACAATTATGGAGAATAGAGAAAGAGAGAATAGAATAACAATAGAAGAGAATAATTTGTGTGTATCACTTCATTGTTTGTAACACCTATTTATAGGTGTAAAAAGTTACAGAGATAGGAATAGGA
>CATKHJ010424841.1:0-11050 GCA_949750685.1 Vernicia montana | reverse complement strand
TAAAAGTTATTTTGATCAAGAACTTGAGTTTTATAATTTTCTTGTTTTAGATCGGATTGGTGCTTTAGCACGATTAGTGGATGAGCAATAATCAACTCAACTGTTCTTATCCTGATTGTCATCACCTTGATCACGGTGTAGACAAGGATCCAGTAATAGGATTATTAAATTCTGTTATAGATCGCTTAGACTCTTTAAATAATTCATTAGAAAAATTTTCTAAAAATTTAGAAGAGTTGACTCTCAGACAGAGTGAGTTTGAGGAATTTTTCCTCAAGAACAGAAGCCCTTTGGGGTTTGTTGCTAGTTCTCGATATCACAACGAGTATGAGAAACTGAAAGAAATCAGAAATACCAGAACACACTCTAAAGATCCTTAGGAGTAGCTCTCTATATTCCGCCTCTAGCTTAGAGAAAGAGCAGACTCACAAAGAATGGTATCAGAGTCTAAGGGTGAGTGAAACTGTGTTTTGGATTTCTTTGATAACAAAAGAAAAAATTTGGGATAAAAAATAGAAATATAAAAGGAATAGGGTATAAAAGGACTCTATTGTTACAAAATCAAAAGTTTGATGACTTTTCTGTTACAATTTGAAGTAAAAGGACTATAATGTGCGTAAGTTAATATTTAGAGGACCATAGATGAAATTAACTCTTTTTAGTCCAAACATTGTAGGCCATGATTCACAACTTTTACACTACTTTTAGCATTACCAAAAAGAGGACTCCTTAGCATTCAAAATGGAGGTAATTGAGCGACATAAGTACTACAGAAAAACCTGTGTAGGAGAACTATACATCATCATCATCTGTATTAACATGGATTCCTCTAACGGAATGCCAGCAGACAAAATCAGTAAATTGGCGAAAGGGGTTGACAGTTTGCCAAAGGCAAAGCATACTTACAAGTTACAATGTCAGGCAACCACCTTTCACCACAAAAGAACAGCAGAAATTTTTTAGAGTAATCAGTTTGTACAAATTTTCAAGCAAGAGGACGTCATAAGCCTTTTCCTCTTTCTGGTGTGCAGCAGTTAGCAGATCACGCTTACCACTTACTCTGATAAGCTTTCTTCCATATACTGCAGTTTTACTCTTCTATTTATACAGAGAATAGCTGCAACAAAATATTCAATCACCTGTTAAAAGAGATCTCTCTTCTTGGACAGACTACAAAGGGCAACAAAAGAGACATCACACATAAAAAAAAAAAAAAAAAAAAAAAAGTAAAGGAAATGGTAACACAAGTGACAAAATAATTGAGCATGTTTCAGGAAGAGGTTGTTTTCGAAAGGGCCTTACTTTCTTATGTAATCATGATGAAAAGGTGAGAACACATTGATGCTGGCTGTGTTGTGTGTGGTCTTACAGTTTTCATGAAACGAGATCAAATCTATTTTCTGTACTTTGACATCACACACCACACATTTGTGCTCAAAATTACTGGCCAACTGCATGACTTGCAGTTTACAGTCAGCACACCACAAGAAGTGCTGGCATGGAAAGTTGGCCCACAACACCCTGCGCTGGTTGCACCTAAAGCACCTTCCTTGGACAATACTTGCCTTGTAGTTCTGCATACATCACCCAGACACAACATTCTTATTTTATGATGTTAACATAAAGCATAATTAATAATTATATTGCAAAAATTAAATGACAAAATCTCAGCTTAGTTCAATCCTCACATCATAAAAGTCAAATTCACGAAGAAAGAAAGATGAATTATTCCTTTTTCTGGCAAGGACTTCCAAAACCAAATGCTGTTCTAGAAGCCTGGGTCTCATCCCTTTTAACTTCTCTTCCAGTTCTCCTCCAACAGAATCTCTTGTGCCACCATCAGATTCACCAAATAGCCATGGTCGAGCATGAAAGATTTCATCTGGCTTCAAAAATTGAAGAAAAGTGGAGTGCACGCTAACTGGTGTACCCTCTGGATTCTCATCAGACATCTGATGGGACACCTTAGAGCTGCTATCAGTCAAGTCATCATTCTCATTAGACACCAGTGGAACATCCTGAAAGCCCTTAATTTCATTAGAATCACCATTACTGCTGCACTTGATTTCATGACAAGATTTTTTTTTTTTTTTGCCAATGATTTCATGACAAGATGAACTGAATATCTTTAGAGGTTTGAGTGGCTGACAGTGAGGCTTTGGGAGGATAGGCAAAAGTATCATGTGATTGGCAGGTTTCTGTTTGCCTATAGGCACAAACTTAATGTGACAAAGGTCTGGGAAAGATCTGATGAAATCACTAAGCTTTAAGAAGCCAAGAGAGGCATGGTCCAATTCTAGGCCAAAAGCAGCCCTGAAATCAGCTTTCAGAGATGAGAGAGCATATTCGCCATCCCTCTTTGCTACCTGTTGTAAGAAGTTAGGGAGCCACTTCTTGAAAGTTCTGAGCCATGTAGGAAGGCGTTCCTTGTGAATTTGAGATTCAAAGGAACGTGCCTTTGGTTGACCACAGATTAATGTATCAACCCAAGATACTAGCCTAGAATCAGCGTCTTCTCTGGTTTTACAACTAGGAGTCTCATTTTCTGTCTTCTCACTAGGCAACTGTGTATCGAGCATGTCCACTTTTGCCTTTACATCAGATGTCTGCCAGTCGGCCATCTCCTTTGTATTCTTCTCTCTGAGGGTCTGTTCTTGTGGTAGATGCTGGTCACTCTGTTGTCGTTCATGTTGTAAAGGTGACTTCTGAAGCTCAGCTAGTAAAAGGCATTTTGGAAGTGCACCTTTGATCTCAATTTTCTTGCCCATAATAGTAACATAATGTGCTTCAACAGCTGCTGATACAGATTTCTTATGTTTAAAGGTTACAAATCCAAATCCTCGGGATTGTAGCTTGTCTCCTGTTTGAACTCCAACAATTTTGGCATCATCTACTGAACCAAATTTCTCTTCAAAAAATTTGTGCAAGAAATCTGCTTTGGAAAAGTGAAAGAGGAGAATAACCATACAAAACGAGACAACAAATGAAATTTCTTTGGTTTCTTTAATCATCACTCAATGATTAAGGTTAATATGATTGAAAATGTAATGGATAAGAATTCTGATGCGTTCCTAACCAGAATCCAGAGAAGGAGGTAGGCCCCCTATGAAAATTTTCCGTTCAAGGCCACTTGTAGTGGGTGAATGAATTATGTCTGTTCCATGCTTCGTCTGCCTAAGCTCCTCTCCAGCATGCACATAAAAGCATTTGCTGCCTCTAACGCATCCAGTAGGAGATTCAAAGTATTTGCATACATCTGTCTTTGTACTCGAGCAAGTTCTATTGACCACAAGAGGTAAAAAACAATGGAACCATGAAGACACAACATATTGATGTGTGCATATAAATCACATTGTTACATCTTTGAGTTTTGATGGGTTTAACAAGGTGCTCACCTGTTTGTGGCTTTGCCTTCATCACTCATGGTCAAAAGCTCTTCAGAAGTCTCTGCAATCACCTCATCTCCTTGTAACCATGCAGTATATCTCTGTCGAATGGGAAAAGCACAATTTGCTGCACCTGAGGCTGCATGTAGCAACAAGAAATTCTTTCATTATTTAGTCTGTACTAATAAAATATTTAAATGCGTTTAGGATTTCAACTTACTGAGACTAATATTCGTCGGGTTAAGCAAGCAACGCATCTCTTGTGACTCTGCCAAGTCTACTGGTCTTTGCTTACTGTGAATTATGAGAGTCAGCAGAAAAAACATCACCAAAAAGATAGCATTTAGGGTTAAATTCAAGGACCAGACTATTATCTTACCTCCCATCCACAGAGAGAGAAGAGAGAGAGAGAGAGAGAAAGGGAGGAAGGCTTCTTAAACTACTATAAACACAACAAAAAACAAATGGACTAAATGTAAGGAGATAATAGTTTCTAACCGCAAATTGAAGACTTCGGTGCTAGCTCCCCAGTGCAAAAGAAGCTCAGCACAGTCCTTACAATCATTCTTCACAGCAAAAAACAGTGGGGTTTCTTTTGTTTCTGTTTTAGAGTTGATGCAATCTTGGTCTTCCAATAAAAGGACCTGTCAGCACAACATCACAGAAAATATCAGGGCTTAACAGATTATAAATTTCCAATTATGAAACATTTGGATATGTTGCCAAAAATGTATTGGCAAGCTAGTAAATAATGGAAAAGAAAATCCTGAGAAAGGTATATATACCTTGAGTGCCTGTGAATTGCCATTTGCAGCCGCAATATGGACTACAGTTAGCCCCAATTTATTTTTTTGGCTCACTCGAGCACCATGCTTCAGCAGCAGCCACATAATCCTGAAATAAGAAGGGTGTTCAAAGTTAATTAAAAAGGTACCTATGAGTTCATGCCAAGTGTATGCTCGTACGTGTGAATGCATTTGGAGGGAGAGAGAAAGAACAGAGACTTGATCTGCTGAGAACACGATCCCTTAGATGTCTTCAGGCACCAGTGAAGAGCAGAGTTCCCTTCAGCATCCACATCATTTATGTCCATGTTAGTCTTTACAAGCAGTTCAACAATGGCTTCATCTAGAGCCTATGGGAATGACAAAAGTCCAAAGTTACATATTGCAAAAAAAGACAAAAAAGAATATCCCAGTTTCTAGCAACATGATATATTGCATTTTCTTATATTGGTTTTCTGAATCATTAATACTTAATTTTCCTGCAATCTCTATATATTTCTGTCTAGGATTATGTTATGTGATTGCTTACTTAAGTATAGCAAGAGGTCAAGTTCAAAGGCACATGCAGAGTACAGGAAAACATACTGCATATAATCTGAAAAGATAAGATTGAGAATAAATGTTGAATTTCTACTCTAGAGGATGACATGCAGTGCAAATGACTGTCTATGACAAATGCATCTTTTTTCTTTTCTTTTTTTTTTTTTTTTTTGGGAGGGGGGGGGTAGCAAACTTTATGCTCCCTCATTGTGTCAAGTAAACATTTTCTAATTTGTACATATCATTGTTTCCTTCGTCATTCCATGCAAACACATAAATACATGTATAACCACACATATGTACACTGATAACACAATCTTCTAGTCCTAGATTTTGATATATAAGCAATTACTGAAGATAATATGACTTCTCTGGCTGGCTTTGATTTCAGTGGTTTGTTAAAGAAATCAAAGCAAACATTTTCTAATTTGTACATATCCTTGTTTCCTTCGTCATTCCTTGCAGACACATAAATACATGTATAACCACACATATTACGACGATAACACAATCTTCTAGTCCTAGATTTTGATACATAAGCAATTACTGAAGACAATATTACTTGTCTGGCCGGTATTGATTTCAGTGGTTTGTTAAAGAAACAAATTTTGAAAGAAATCAGAGCTTACTAAAGTAGTTAGACACAAGCACTATGCCACCAACAGTTTGGGCTACAACATAATCCTGAAAATGTTCTCCAAAGTGAAACCTTTTTAATGGAAAAAGACAGACTCAAAACCGATGTTTATGCTGGCATTCTCCCAGCAAGAAATACAGAGAACTGCCAAATTAAAATATTTATAGCATAACAGGTATATGTAATTAAATTTTAAAAATTATAGTAATGTTAGAGACTAAGGTGTAATAAGAAAATTCTAGTTTCATAACAAAGACTAAATTGAAACGAATTCTAAAAGTAAATAATTAAATTTGTATTGGTAAGAATGAAAAAATATATATCATACAAAATCTCCTGAGTTTTAGTACTTTGTCCTTTGTATAAATGGGACAGCCAATTGTGCCCACAAAGTTACCATTTTGCTCCTTCGCCAAGTACAACCTTTTCAAATTTTTCGCAAGGTATATGGTCCTTTGCTGTTCGTCATTATAAATAAATCCAAAAGCAGTTGGATATCGTGAGCCAATGGATTTACGAAAGTGCCCACGGTTTAAATAATCGAATGACTATTGACAGAAACTTTTGTTAGGGCATCTATGTCTATTCCTGAATTCTAACGCAACAACAGAGATGGATTATTCACATGTTTCTTTTAATTTTTAATTCTTAAATTTTTCAGAGCATATGTTATTAGTGCATCTCTCTAAATGTCCACTTAACTAAAACTAAAAATAAGGAGTCATATCACACTATTTTTCTTTTAATAAATTTTTTATTTATTTTCTTTCTCTAAAATTTTGTAAGAATCTATTTTTCTCTTCTCAAAATTAAGGAAATAGATTGGCTCCCTATATAATATTTTAATTTTTTTTCATTTCTTTTAATTTTTAAATTATTATTATTATTATTTATCAAAAATTTATTATTCTTAAATTATTATATTATTATTAAAATATTATTTTAATAAATTAGATTATTCTTTTTTAATAATAAAAATTTTATGTAAAGTAAAAAAAATAAAATTATAGTATAATAATAATAATAGCTCGTTATAATATTTTATATCAAGTTATATTTTTTTAATAGTAAAAATTTTATATAGAGTAAAATAAATGATATTGTAATAATAATAATATTTTGTTTTAATATTTTTAAAAAGATATTTTTAGCAGTAAAAAATTAAAGTAGAGTAAAATAAATGAAATTATAAATTTATGTATAAAAAAATTGAAATTTGAATTTATTAATAAAAAAAATAAAATAAGGAGCGAAATAGAGTGTTGTTGAATTATACATATTTTTCGAGATAAATTAAAATAAAGAGTTGAATTATTTATAATATAGCGTAGAGTAAAATAAAATATTGATGATTGATGGATGATATTAAACCTTAATCCATCCATAATCAAACGGAAAAAACTTTTCTCACCTGCGACGCCAAGATCAAGGGTGACGTCACCTTCTTGTCCGTACAATTGGTTTGGGCGACGGCTCCGAAAAGCTGAAGCAACTCGATCTGGCAGAGCAAAAGCTTCCTTTTGCCGGTGCTCTCGCCCTTGCTCGGTGCAAATTTCCGTTTACTGCGGCCGAGACTCAATGCCTCTCCGATCACACACTCATAAACTGTGGTTTTCTCTTTGGAATTTAAATCAGCATCGTGCAACTCCAAAACAGATTCATTTACTTTCTGTGCCGCCACTACTAGCAGAGCAGCTAAATCGACGACGCGCCCTTCCATGGCGCTAGCATAAGCCACCTCGTCGATTTCCTTTGTTTTCTCACTAAGAACCTTTATAGCGGTCAAATCCTGTCAATTAATGGATTCGAATGAAATTAGTCAAATTACTCTTCAATAAGTCTTCAAACTAAGCTTCTTAGAGTGAAATGAAATAAAAATTCGACAATTTATACAAGTATTTGACTTCATTTGACCTTTTAAAATTTTCCTTTTCCAGAAAAATATTAATTATTAATGAAGATTCAAAGTTCCATAATTTCCTTTAAAAAATAGGTTCCACAATATGCTCAATATGTACTGTCTTTTTTCTATTGCTTTCTCAGTAACCAAACAAGGCATACCACACCTTTTCACCAAGCTGAACTACCAAGTCTTCAGTGGAGTGATCATCCGGATTCCAAATCACAACCATTCTGAAGTCACAAGCAAGCAAAGGCAAAAATTCTTTATAAAAAATAAAACCAAAGAGAGCTCAAACAACAAAAAAAATTTAGAATCACTCTGAAATAGAAAAAGCAACATTACCAAATAAGGCCAGTTTTCTTATATAAACTTTTACTTTTCTGTTCAAAAAAATGAAAACGACGTCTTTCTTTTGGACTTTACCTGGCTCTCGATAAGGACAGCTCCAGAGGAAGCAGTCCGCGTCCGTCTCTTGTCTTCAGGTCCGTACGCGCTCGTTTCTTTAGCAACATCTCCACGCAACGTCCAGCGTGAGTTTCAGCCGCCTTGTGCAGCGGTGACATGCCGGAAGCATCCACCTCATTCACCAACGGCACGGCTCCTAGCTCGCCGTTAACCAGCGATGTAGCGCATTCTAAAGAATCTAACGCGCAGCAAAGGTGGAGAAGCTTGGAGACAACTGTTCGGTCCAATGTGGAATCCTTCTTAGGATCAAGGAGATACCTTGAGAGAGATATAAGCTGAACCTTGTTGTCTTGTACGATTGAGTTAATGAGACTCGTTTCGAACTCAGTGGCGGTATTAACTTCTTTCTCAGAGGATTTCAAGCTTTCAAGACAATAATCTTCATTTGAAGGGGCTTTTGCATTGTAAGGAGAATAGGCACATTTTAGAAGCGACTTGGAGAGATCCATGGGTGAATAGCTTCGCATTTCCTGGAAATTATTTTTAAATAGAAAATTTTCAGTACCTTCACAAGAAAATGACTAATGGAAAATGTTATTTCCTTTCAAAATCTTGAAAAACAGAGTAAAACACTAGGAAAACACAAATTTTATAGAGAAAAAATCATAATTTTCCAAGAAAATTTCAGAAAAGTTGGTGTAAAAGCAGTTTCGAAACTTTGGATTGCCAGTAAAATTAGGACCAAAAAACGAAGCATTTGAAGTGAAAATCAAAGTTCATAGTACCAAATCCATCTCCAAAACCCTAATTTGAGCTCGAAATCAATTCCAATTCCTCAAAAGCTCCTCAAGCAAGGACTTTATCACTACAAATCGAACATTGAACCAAAGAGAATCCATGTAAAACGAAAGAAAAAATGAACAAGAAAACCCTAAATTTCAGTACCAAATCTCTATCGCAATCAGAAAATCAAAAAGCAATCGGTTTTTGCTGGTTTGTAATGGAACAGAGACTGATACAGACGAAGAAACGAATTGAGCTGAGAGAAAGAGAGGGCGTGGCAAGCTACTTATAGGAACGATCTAGCGGACTTTACTGTAGTTAATCAAGTGGTTTTAATCATTTTTCTAGGCCTCCATTTTTTCTATAGTCTAAAATATCCCTGTGAGTATTCAAATTTTACGGCTCAACGTTTGAAGGTAGTGGATAATGGGCAAGGGTAGTTTATGGAACAAAATGACAAAAGATGATTATTGGGTTTTGTCAATAAAGTATCGAGAGAGTAGAAAAATGAACCAATGAGATATTGACAGGTGTTCTTAACGATTTGCTTGCTAGAATATGAATGGTAATGGATGAGCCTATCAAAAGAATGGGAATAGATTACACGAAACAACGGATGCACTGGAAAATACTCTCTCTTTTTATCTTTTATTCACGTGAAATTTATTTTCCGTCTTTTGAGATCAATTTTGTATGAATATTAAAAATTTAAAATAATTAATTAATATATGTATTAATTTTTAATATACCTTATATATATATATATAATAATTAATCATCCAATTTTATTATTTTTCATTTGCACTTTCTTAATAAAATTAAGACATAATCACTTTAGTTATAAACATAACCATTTTAGTTGTAAATGTATTATTTATCTTATTAATATATCAAGATTTGATTTTAAAAAGCACACTAAGACATAATTTAACGATAAATATATATATCACCTGAATAATCGAATCCTCCTCCTCAATATTATAAAAAAAAAAAATTGAAAACTACACAATAAATAAAAATATTTTTCTTTCCATATAAATATGTTGCCTTTTTATTAGGTCAAATTATGCTATCTTTAAAAAAAAATTTGCATATTATATTTTTTTAACTAATATTGGATCAATTATTCTTACATAAAATTTTAATTTTATAAAAAAAGAAAAGTAGAATAGGTAACATAATAAAAGTATTTTTGCATATATATTTATTAACTATATATAAAGTGTATATATTATTTTTTTAAAATATTAATATTTATTAGTAGTAAAAATATATATATTCTTTTGAATGTAAAACAGAACAAGGAAAAATAAATATTAACTAATAATAATATATGGCATATATATATTTTTTTCAAATTAGAGTTAAAATTTAAGATTTCACAATTTTAGAGATGATTTTACTATTATTAAATAAAAAAAATAAAAATAAAACTCATTAACTAGCACATAATCCTTCAAAATGCATCTTTCATCTCTTTTGCAGTATTTCACTGCCTTCTGGTTATGGTCCTATGGCTAGAGATGTAATGATATTTTCTTTATTTAATTCAAATTTTTTAACTTGGATCCATTGACTGCTCAAAGTTTTAGGATTTCTTAGGTAAAATTATAAAATGAGACATTCAAAATGAAAAAAATATGATATAAATAAATAAATAAATTTAAATTAAACAATTTCTTTATATGTTATCTTTAATTTTATTAATATTAGAGTAAAAATTAAATTATAGACAAAGATTATATGTTTTTAGGCCATAAAAAGCACAAAATAAAAAAAAAAAATAGTAAAAGTCCTGAATAATAAACTTAGGATCGATTCCTCCCTTCCCAATACTCAAAAAAAAAAAAGTAAAAAAATATAGTACAAACAGAGTAGTAACTCTGAATAAGACCAAAAACCAAAAATATAATAGTAAAAATATAGTTAATTAAGAAAAATTAAGAAAATTAATTAGAATGTAGTTATTATTAGTGCTAATTTATAGGTTACTACTGTTTTTATTTTAGATTTCAATTTTGTAAATTAATTTTCAGGATATTCCTATTTTATAGGTTTTTTATTAAATTATATTTTCAAAATTTTATATTTTTTTCCACTTTATTTTATAAAATATATATATATGAGGATATTTATAATTAGGGAGCCTAAGACAATTGCCTTAGTCGTATTATCCTTGAGTCGCCTCTGCTTGGATGTATGTGTGTATGTAAATTTTAAACTCTTATTATAAATGTAAATATATATTATCTAAACTTCTTGCTACAAATCATAAATATATGTGCATGATATTTTAGATAAAACTAGAAAAATACCAAGTCTGATCCATTTAGAAAAATTAAATAAACTTTACAAAAATTTAAAAAATCTAATTGAAATTCAAATATAAATTTATTACTCAATTCACATATATAGCCATTACATTACATAGTAGTGTGTAGGACTGAATATGGTTCGGTTCAAGTTGGTATTGGATTAAGAATTAATATCGTATTAAATTAAAATTTTCGATACAATTTAATACGGTTCTCGCCCTAAACCACAAATTTTTTACCGTACAACACTAAAATAATTTAGTATTTCGGTTCGGTATGATATTCTCGAGTATTGT
>CATKHJ010424711.1:0-10639 GCA_949750685.1 Vernicia montana | reverse complement strand
AAATATTTTATAATTTATTTATAAATTGTTAGAATTATTTATTCTTCAAAATAAGTAATAATATTATTAAATTCTCAAGAAATGAACCAAAATTTGAGTTTAAATAGGTAAAATAACTTTAAGAAAATAGAGTTATCAATGTGCAAATTGATTCGAGGATATTCTCATCCACTAAATTAAAAATTAAAAATTATAATACAGAAAAAGAGAGGATAAATAATTTTTTTTTATTAGAATAAAAGAAAAGGAAAAAAGAATTACATATAGCTGTAAAAAATAAAAATATTTTCTATTTTAGAAGTTGAAATTTCAACTCCATAAAGGACAATAATTAACTCTTTCTCTTTGCCATCCTTAATTAAAAGAAATAAAATGTCAATAAGTGACGTGGAGGCCTTTGCAGAAGAGTTTATGATCCGATTGGACAGACAGCAAGCTAAATAGAAGAAATAGTGGCCCGGGGCAGCTGGGAGTTTGGGCCCTGCGGGTATTTGATCTAAAGGGAAATGGTCCAACGGATCTGACTCATCGCCGACGTCGATTTTCGGCTAAAATTTCTCATTTGGGTCCTTAAACGGGCAGTTTTTCTATTTATGGAAACTTTCTGAGTTGATTGTAACTTTTGGTAGGAACTCCGGATTCAGGCGCTGTCTGTAGCGCTTTTCTTATTTTAATTATTATTTTATTTTGGTATAATATTGCGAATCTGCTATTTATGGCAGTTTCCATATTTATTCCCATGTTTAGGGTTTCAAGACCCCTACTTATATCCTTACTTTGTCTGTTTTAGAGCATCAAATAATATTCAAAAACTTAAACCCTAAATTGGCTTTTAGGCCTTTTTGCTTACGCTGCGTCAATAAGATAGGTAAAGATTGTCTACTTTCTCTTTCTCTTTTCTTGCATTTAACTCCTGGTCATGCATAATGGGTTAAAACAAACATGTATTATATATGCACATATAAAATTGGCAACTTAAAATAGTTGGAAATATCATCAAATCAATTGTTTAATAATTAATTGTTTATTTTATGATTTATGTTATTAGAAAATTTTCAATTTTTAGCATCTTTTATATATGGTATATTTGAACGGATAAAAGTATAATAAACGAAATTAAAATTGATAGATAATAAGTAAGAAAGGGAGAAAATACAAAGAAAAAGAAAAAGTCGTTCTTGTACTTTGGTTTGATGAAAGAAAATGAAGGGAAAAAGTTTTTTAAGTTACATATTTAATTTTATAAATTCTCCATCCATTAATTTTGTCTGTTAGTGTGAAAACACTATTAGAAGAATCAACAATGGTAGGCTACCTACCTTGCCATTGTCAAAGCTCTCATGTGCAGCTCTAGCTACTCCATGTGCAGCTCCTTCAAGTCTTTCACCAATCAAGGCTCTAATGCTCCATTAATGTATTTCTTTCTTTTATAAATACCATTGTATTTCTCTTGTACAAATACACAATTCATGAATATAAATCATCAATTCATCATGTAATCTAACATGGTATCAGAGTCTAAGAGCTCATTCAAGCTCAGAATCCTCAAAAAATCCAGAAAACCAATTTTTCATGCTCTGTTTTTTAGTTTTTTGCTTCTGTCCCATTTCGCCCCCACATGCACACGTTAGAAATTTTTTGTAACAACACCATCAGAAAGAACATAAAATTCTAAGAATTTTGAAACAAAAATACTCAAATCTGAGCTTCCACGCGCCTAGACGCACCGCCTAAAATTTCTGAACTGTTCTTCACGCGGGTCACGCGCGACCAGAGGTTGAAGATGACACACGTCAGTGCCACGTCAGTAGATTTTGCCCAGTCAGTAGTCACCTCATCCATTCAGCACTAGCCACATGTCATCTGTCAGAGCCACGTGGCACGAACACGTGGCATCACCGTCAGCCCACCAAACCAATCTGATTCTGCCATGTGTCACATGGCAGTGACACGTGGCCTAGTGTATTTCTGCCACGTGTCATACTGGACCCACTCCATCATCGCAAACATCCAGTCAGCCAATCAGAGATCGACACGTGTCACCAGCCGCTCAGCCCAGTCATCGCCACGTCATCCATTCAGGTGTCGCCACGTGTCACACGTGGGACCCACTGTAAGAATTACTCAAATGGTCTGCCAATCACCAGATGCCACGTGTCCAACGTGGTCCAGCTCCTGCCACGTCATCACTCCCACGTCACCAGACCCATCTAGGATCCGACCCGACCGCATGCTGACCCGCAGGTCATCCGCCCCGGTCCAAATTAAGAACCGGCCCGATCTGATCTGGTCCGACCCAATCTGTTTTGACCCGACTAGCCTTTCGGTCTGATTTTCTGTCTAATCGAACCGATCCATTTTGTTTTACTCAACCAGTTCAGTGATTTTTATACCGATTTTCAGCAAACTCAGACCGATTCCCAAGGTTTTTAGACCTTCTGAGTTCAATTTTGCAGTCCGTTTTGCAAAATTTTGTCTCTAAATTAATTTTCTTAATTTTTTGTCAATTTTCTGTTTTTCCAACAGCTGGTTCAACCCTCTTCTGATCGGTTCTAAATGAACCTTTACTGGTTCCCAAGGTTTTAAGGCCTTCTGAAATCAATTTTGCAGTTTGTTTTGCAAAATTCTGTCTCTATCTATATTTTTCGCATTTTTCTGTGTTTCTTTGACCGGTCGTTTCAACCCTTTTCCGACAGGTTCTGAATGAACCATTCCTAGTTCCTGAACGTTTTAGACCTTTTGAATTTATTTTCGGTCTCTGTTTTGTCACTTTGTGACTCAATTTTCTGTGTTGGGCATTTTTTTGAACCCATTTTGCCATTCTGAATCAACTGCTAGTATTTGTTTTACTAGTTTCTGAATTTATCTCCAATTTTGGGCCGTCTCAATTAATTTTTTGGCCTTCAAAAGCCCTTTAAGGCTTCTGTTTTATCTATTTCAGACTATGTCTGAATCCAGATTTGGTATCAATTTTACCAGAATCTGACTCTATCTCCTATTTTCATGTGTTCCGCCACGTATCCAATATGTGCTCTGCCATTAAGATGGCTACTACTGTTACCACATGTTCCGCCACGTGTTCAAATCTGATATCTGTTACCAGATTCCGACTTTGGTTATCTTCAAATTTATTTTTTAGTTATACTAATGTAATCAGTTTATGTATTTATTTTCTGTTTTCAGTATGTTTTACTAGTTTTTTACTATGTATTTTGTTTTCTATTTACACCCGTTTTTCTGAATCTACTGAGCAATCTCAAGTTGCATCTACGATACCACCTTGAGTTTGAAGGAGGGTGTTAGTGTGAAAACACTATTAGAAGAATGAACAATGGTAGGCTACCTACCTTGCCATTGTCAAAGCTCTCATGTGCAGCTCCAGCTACTCCATGTGCAGCTCCTTCAAGTCTTCCACCAATCAAGGCTCCAATGCTCCATTAATGTATTTCTTTCCTTTATAAATACCATTGTATTTCTCTTGTACAAACACACAATTCATGAATATAAATCATCAGCTCATCATGTAATCTAACATTGTCCAATTTGGAATTATTAGAATTGGTGCACCTAAGAAGAGAATTGAATTATTGTACTCCAAGTTGCCTTTCCCCTTTATATTTCCTAGACAAGATAAGATTATGTTTTATCTTGCTTTCTAACTCTTATTTTCCCCACCACCAAGAGCCTAGCTTGGTGGTAAAGAGCAAGGTTCCTTAGAGACAGGGACGGAGCTAGAAGTTCAAAAAACGGAAGCCAAAAAAAAAAATTTTAAGTTAAGAAGGACTAAAATGAAAAATCTAAAATACATAGATAAAATTTTAAAAGTTGGTGACCCAAAATGAAAAAAAAAAAATCTAAAATTATGGGGAAAATTTTAAAATGATTTTAAAGTTATATAGAAAAAATTTAAAAATTTAAAAGTTTGGGGGGCTAAATTGAAAAATATCTAAAAGTATATAGGTAAAATTTTAAAATTTGAGGGCCAAACTAAAAAATATCTAAAGTATATAGGTAAAATTTTAAAAAATTTAGCCCCTCCACCCCTATACCTGCCTCCGTCCCTGTTTGGAGAGTCTCAGATTTGAGTCATCTCCTTTGTATTAGGTGTGCAACTCATAAAAAATAAGTGTGGTATCTTAAAAAAAATTTCCCCTTTTTTCTAACACTAATTATTAACAATCGCGGCCTCCTCCTATGAGAGAAATCTAAGTGTGGTATCTACAAAAAAAGATTTCCTCTCCTCTAACGTTAGTTAATAACAATTGCGGCCTCTTCCTATGAAAGCAATCTAATCACGTGATATCCGATTAAAACAAAAAAACTATTATTTTCCTCTCTATTTTCTATCTATCCCCAAAACATAATGTTGAAAAAAATATCCATCCAATGTATATATACACACACACACACACAAGAAACAAGTATTTTCATCTGCCCCATAACAAATAGGGTAATTGAATTTTTTTTTTTTTTATGAACATAATTTTTTTTAAAGAGAAGAGAATTAGCAAATAATGTGATTAATGAGAAGTGCTTAATTTTAATAGCCATATTACAATTATATTACTCCTCAGAGAGAATTACAATTATTCAAGAAAAATTATTAAATAATCTCTCATTTCTCCGATTTTATCGGCTCACCTCGACATTTAAGGTTAGTCCGATAAACGTAAAATAAAAATTAAATAGAAATTCAAACACACATATTTCTATACTTATTAACTTGATTGTATTATTAAAACCCACCACCTAAATACCTATATGATCAAGAGGAAAGATGAAAAGTATTGAAGGAGCAACTCTTAATTACTCTCTCTCTAATAATCTTGCTTTCTTTGACTTCTCTTAATGAAGCAATCTTTAATAAAATGTGAGCTTCTCTTAAGCCTCGTACCAATATGCATATGTTTATAAGTTTGATTAGGGTACACTTGGCTTGGAGCAATCCAAGCCAAGTGTTGGCACACCTTCAAGCCAACATATGGCTGTCATCACCTAAATCCTTTTTTTTTTTAAATTTTATGTATATCCAAATATTAATTATGATCCAACCCGTCATGGATACTCATCCACTCAAATATCAACATTGCTGAATATTGATAGTAATATTTAAGATTACGAGATTATAATTTTGAACTTTAACATAAATCTAAATAATTAAAAAAAAATTCATTGATATTTATTAGAGAAAAAGAAGCTGATGTGAAATGATGTAAGGCTTGTCGGAAAAACTGAAGGTTTTGAGTGGAAACTGTCAAAATCAGTTCAACTACCCATTAAATTATTGTTAAAATTAGCTCAAAGTTGGTGGCCAAATGAAGAAATTTGATTTGTCAAAATTAGCTTAACCACTCACCATTAATTTGTCAAAATTCGGTAAGGTGGGTGGCCAAAATTAAGAAAATTTTGGTTGAAGTTGTTGGTTATTTGCCTATATAAAGGCTAGAGTTTTAAGCTTAAATGTATTCCAAATTTGAGAGATAAAATAGAGAGTTTGAGAGATAAAAATATTTGAGTGTGTCTCTCCTATTTTAAAAGAGAGAAATTAACTTGTTTTCTCCTTATAAAATAGAGAGAGGTTGTGTTATTATAACTCCTATTATTTTCTTATAGTGAAATTCTTTTATCATTGTCCGTGGTTTTTACTCTAATTTGTTTGGGGGTTTTCCACGTAAAATCTGTGTGTTCAAATCATTTTTATTATTTTCTCAAATTATTAGCTGCAGTCTTGCTCTAATCCGGTATCAATTTCCGCAACATTTTTCAAGTATAAATAGCGATTAGATGATTCAGATTAATCTCGTAAAAAAATCAGATAGTCGAACAGTGACAGTTTGTCACCGAGTGGAATGTTTTTCCTCCTGATTGGCTCTGCCAAATGCTCTGTCAATTCAATCTAATTTTTTTAATTTCTTTGTACTATCTTTTCATTTTATAACATATCTTCTTTTTCCTTCAAAAAAAAAATAATTAATAATTATTAAAATATTAATTATAATATTTGAAATAACTATTATATTCATATTTTAAAAAAAAAAATTCCAATATATATAAAAAAAATTAATTATAATTTTCCTAGTTAATAATTTTCTTTTATTTTTATAACACATTAAAATTAAAAATAATATATTGTACATATGTAAAAACCATCATGTTCATAATGGTCATTTTATATTTCAACTGTAACAACCACTAAAATTTTATTAAACAACTAACATTTATCAACAAATAACTATGAGCCACTATCACAAACAACTAATTAGCATAGGTTAGCATTTGCCTCTTTAGGTTTTTCGTTCTTCTATTGCCATAATTAATGAATGTAACAAATAACAAAAACAAAAAATTTCCAATTATATCAATTAAACTTTTATTTTGCAATTATCTACGCTGATCAGTTCACACCTTTTTTGAAATCTTGTCTCTTTAATTTAGCATTACCGCGAAAAAAAAAAAAAAATTCCTATACTCAACAAAGCAACATGTTCTAACTTGTTAATTTAAATAGGTCATTATGCAAACATATATGACTATTGGAGAACATGACTTGATAATCAAGAAATATTTTAACCCAAAATCCTTCAACATGTGCCTTGGTTCCATTATATGTGGTCTAATGTAACAACCTAGACTGAAACAATAAAAGGATTCTCAAATAGTATCATTCAAGCAGAAGACTCATGTTTTAGGGGTGTTTAGCTGATGCAATTCCAGAAACAATGGGACTTCTTACCACATGAGTCCCATTAACCTCATACCAGCTTAAGAACCCATAATTGCCAAAATAATCACTCTGTGGACTGATACTATCAACTCCCAAATTAATTTCCACAGTCAGGTTAAACTCTGCTTTGCTATATTTTCCCTGAAAGGTAACTGTTGATGGTTGCACAACAGCTTTCATACCCGGAGGAGCTTCCACCACTGCGCTATAGACAGAGGCAGTATCCACCACATTCAGCAGCACCCTTTTGAATGTATAAGTGGTTGTATTAGTCTTGTTCAAGATGACCATAAAAGAAGGATAATTAAGATCCAAACTAGCATATTTGCAGGTAAAATTTGACCTTCCTGTGATAATTTTTATCTGCTTGTTTGTATAGTTCAATGCACAAAGGTAGTTAATGTAATCCTCCACTTCAATGTCATATACTAGTCCAGGGTCCATGGCCTTATTAGGATCCAAATGTCCTGCTCCAAAATCAAGAGGGGTACCAGCTACTGCAGTAGTCATATCAATGATTCGACCATTTGTGTTGTCTGTAACGTATGCTGTAGTCATCATTGCTGATCGGATGGCAGCTGAGCTCCAGTCGCGATGAGTGGCTTTAAGCAATGCAGCTACACCAGCTGCATGAGGGCAGGACATTGAAGTTCCAGAAACAAGAGCATAATCTGTTAGCAAATAATCATCTTCACGAATCGGTGCAAAACCTCTGTTAGGAACCCATGCTGCTAAAATGTGATACCCAGGAGCTAATATATCAGGTTTCAAAATCCATGGAGATCTACTATCTGGTCCTCGTGACGAAAAGTATGCTACTTTTGGAGCTGGTTTAATGCCTAGCATGGTTTTCCCAAACTCAACACTAACTGTTGCATTTGTTGTGTTGAGTATATATTTCTTGATCATGTCTCCATCTTTGGTGTTCACTAACACAATTGGCTGATAAAAGTAGTCAGGATGTTGAAATTCACCATCATCTTCGCTAAAGATAGCTCCAACAGCTCCAGCAATGTCTGGACCATATCGGTCTGTTTCGGATGTTGTCTTTTGAAATAATGATGTTTCATTATCATAGTCGCAGAAGACGAACTTGCCTGCAACTTCTTTAGGATCTAAGGAGTTCCAATCACAGAGTTCCTTGCTTCTATTTCCACGTCCAAAATATACAGGAATCCTAGAGACAAACAAATTTTCTGGATAAATAGATTGTCCAGTGACAGTCAAGTCTCCATTTCCGAGTGTAACAAGAGCTCCAAACTCACGGTCAATAGTTCCAGCACCAACTGTTGTCAGCCAAGGAGCTCCATTGAGCATGGTGTATCCATGAGGACCTTCATTTCCAGCTGAACATGTAACAAATACACCTTTCTTCAAGGCTGCAAATGCTCCTATGGCTATTGGATTCCCAAAGAATGGTGTTTCTATGAAACCCAAGGACAATGACAAGATATCTACACCATCTTCTATAGCTTGATCCATGCCAGCAAGTACATCAGTTGCAGCAGCATCATAATCATCATTATCGCCACTATAGAACAGTACTTTGTACACAGCTATCCTTGCTGCTGGTGCCATTCCGGTTGCTGTGCCTTCAGCATAACCGAAATAATCAGCATGCTGGACTCGGCTGCCTGCTGCTGTTGATGATGTGTGAGTTCCATGACCCATGAAATCCCTAGGAGAATCGTAGTCATCGGTGTTTGATATATTCAGACCGTACTGCTTCATTCCTTTGCTAAACTTGCGAGCTCCAATCAGTTTCTTGTTGCAGTGGGAAGAGTTAAATTCTATTCCAGTTTCACATATGCCACTCCAGCGCTCTGGCACTGGAGGCATGTTTTTATCATTGAAGCTCTCACTTTCTGGCCAGATTCCAGTGTCAAGAACACCAATGATAATGTCATCACCGAACTTGCTTGCCGGCCATAGTCCAGTGTGCTTGTTTAGACCCAGAAATTTTGGGGTATGGGTAGTATGAATGTGACCAAATGATTCTGGAAAGGTGGCAACATGACTAGGCAAATTTTCTAGCTGGTCAAGGTGGCTTTGGGAAAGCACAGCACTAAAGCCATCCATCACATGCTTGTAGGAGTAGAGATGGACAGGGGAGATACCATCTGGTGATGATAGTGATGATAGTGTTGACATGTACCAATCATTGTGAGTAGAGAAGGAGGCTGGCATTGCTGATTTGTTCATGTGGATGATGTAAGTCCTGCAATCATTTGATGCAGGAAATGATATGGCAACTGAGAAGAGGAGGAATATAGTAAGCAGAAATTTGGTAGGAGTAAACTGACCCATTTTACAGGTCAGTGGATATTAGATGTCAGAGCTTGAGATTCCAAGTATCTCACATTTATACACTGCTCATTTCAATCCAAGAACCTAACTTTGTTCGATTAAATCAAAAGTCAACTGCAATAGTGATCATCTGCCATATTCCAATGTAATGCAAGGGCACATCGGAGTCATCAATATAAGTACAAAATACTTGTAAATGACTCTGATTGATCTAAAATAAAGAAATTTAAGCCGGAGAAAGGCTTTGATATTTACTAAGCCGGCAATATCTGCAGCATACATACAAATTAGCATAGTTTTTAACCATCTAAGATTTGTCAATCAGTAATGGCAGTGACTGTGTTTCTGACAATGCTTTTCCTTGGGGCGGCTGGACTTGAAGAATGGTTGTCCATCACTACTAGAATTAATTCAATTTGCGACGGATTTAATCCGTCGCTATTAGCGACGGAATAGCGACGGAAAAATGAATTAAAATTATAAATTAAATTGCGAAGGATTTGCGACGGATTTACGACGAAAATTAGCGACAGACTAATCCGTCGCTAATTTTGGCGCCATGTAATTGCGCCATTTTTAGCGACAGATTTTGAAAATTTAGCGACGGAATTAATCCGTCGCTAATATAATCCGTCGCTGTTTTTATAAAGCACTAATCAAAACGCACCGTTTTATTAAAAATTATTTATCCGTCGCTATTCCCTCGCTAATCAGTCGCAAAAATTTAAAACCTAAAAACCCAGCTACTTCTTCTTCTTCCTCTTGTATCAGCCGCATCCCTCATTTTCTCTCTCTCTCGCTCTCTCTCTCTCTCAGCCATTATCGCCGCTGCCAAGCTCGCCGTCGCCGTCGCCGCTACCAAGCTCGCATCCGTTTATCTGTCAGCCAGGTAAATTTTTTTTTTTTTTCGCATTTTGTAGTTTATTTGTCAAATTTGTTTACTGTTTGTTGTTAATTTTTTTTCTGTATTTTATTTTGTTTGATTTTATGTATTGTGTGAATTTTTTTGTATAAAATAATTACCAGATTTTTGGTTGAATTTTTTTGTATAATTAAATTTCCAGATTTTATTATTATGTTTTATTGAATTTTGTTTGTATATTAATACGAAATTAGAAAAAAATTTATATCAAAAAATTTTGTTTTTAATATATTTAGATTTATTATGTTTTTTGAATTTTTTGTATATCAATATTTGTGTTTTTATTTTATTTTTGTTTAAATTTTTTTTATTTTTTAGGTTAGAATTTTTTTTAGGATCACAATAATTTTTTTTAGGAATTTAACTATATATATATATATATATAATTGTGAAATTTGTTAAAAAATATAAAATAAAATTGTATAATATGAAATTAAAAAATTGATATTGTTGTTAGTTAAAAAATAATTTATAAATATTTATAGGTAAAAATAATAATAAATTAAGAAAGTAAATAATAGGATAAAAGTATTTGTTAAATATTATAATTATATAGGGTTGTTTTAAAAAAATTATAGGTTAATTATTATATTTTAGTAATTGATTAGAAATTATATGTTAATTTTATATTTTATTTAAGTAATTGATTAGAAATTAAAAATTCAATTAAGTAATTAAATAAAATT
>CATKHJ010424500.1:0-18614 GCA_949750685.1 Vernicia montana | reverse complement strand
ATATATATATATATATATATATATATATATATATATATATATATATATATATATATATATATATATATATTAATTGTAGTAAAAATTCATTGGATAATGTGAAGTTGAGAAAAAGAATTGCATACGGTAGATGCAGAGTCTTCATCAGCGGCAAGATAAGCCTTGAAAGAACGCCTATTGATGTGGTTGCTGATTGGAGAAGAATTGGAGAGAGGGGACCCAATGATAGGATTGCAAAGACGAGGTCTATAATGGAGAGATTGGATTTGGAGGGGTAATAGAGTTTTGGTTTCTAGGGTTTTGGAGGGTTTTGCAGAGAATGAAGCAGAGAGATGAGGAGGAACCAAGAGAGAATGGTAAGAGAAAGAAACAGCCATTGAAAGATGTTGATGGCTCGCAATTTCTCCCAAGTCAAAGATCCAAGCAATTCAGACTTATTTATTTCAACCTCTAGTTTATTTCAACCTCTAGTTAAGGCCACTTTGGCTACCCAACCATAACATGAATGAACAAACATGATAAAGGAACTGTCTGGAAATGAGTTTAATTTATACTCTTTTATTTTATTTTATTTTATTTTATTTTATTTATTTATTTATTTATTTATTTTGTGTTGCATGAAGAATAATAAAAGAACTGTCTGGAAATGACTTTAATTTATATTATTTTAATTAAATAGTTTAATTAAATTTTGAAGTCTCCACCTTAATAGTCCTACTTGGGCTGTGGTTTATTTCAAATTAAAGACAGTTTCAAGTTCAATTTCCGTTGTTTGTTATGCCATTAGTCCAAAGTCCAAACTTACAATTTCACAAGGCCGCAACTCTTACCTAGACCAATCGAATTCGAAATGATACTCTTTTCATACACAGCCTGCTTTTGTTTCCTCTCCAGCACATTTTAGGTCATTCGGTATAAATTATTTATTAAAGAATAGGTGACCAATCAAAACGAGAATGACGTGAAACCTACACAACAAATACCAGTTAATGCATTGGTAGATACCACCTAATCAAATGCAAAGTGCACTCTTCAACCATACATAATAGAGTAACCAAACAGGATCACTCATCAACAGTTTCCTCATAAAGCAAATAGAAACTTTAGGCTGACATAAAATCAAGTAGCCTCACAAGAACTAAACAAAACGCAATAACAACTATATTATGATCCCAATTAGGAGTGCATTCCATCCCTAGACTCGGGCATATCCACCAAATGGAATCATCAGCACATACTCTTCATTTCATTAACACGCATAATTTTTGCATAATCCCAAAAGTAGAGATTTCTCTCTCTCCTATGTCAAGTCATCAGAGAAATCCTAGTTCCTCCATCTTTTTGGAAGAAAGGGAACTATATTACATCAACCAACCAAAAAAAAATATGACGTAATCTCAACCAACAAGTATATTCCACAAACGTTTAATATTCGATTTAAACACACATAGTAAGTTTACAATTATCTGAGTTTCAACATCTGACTAAAGCAAACACACACTAGTTACTACTGCCAGGGTCTAATAAGAAGTCAGCTTCCTGCCTGCTTATAGTACCTGCAAACATAAATAAATGAAATATATTTCAGTAAGTAGTGATGAACAAGTGGCCATTGAAGGCATATTTTTTTCAAGCTCCGACATTCATTCAAATCCAGGGCTAAACAAAACTTTCAAGCTAATTAAGCAAACCAAACTCATAAAACACTGACCATAACAAGGTTGTAAGCAACTATGATAATAAATCATGCAGTTTAATGTTTGACTTCTTCATTATAAAGGCAATATCTAGCAAGAGATTTACTTTGGTAAAAGAATGCAATAGAAAATTTTCTATTCTGGATTTACAAGAAAAGTGTGGTGGGGTCTTTTTGTGATGACCACATGCCAAAAATGAACAGAAACAATTTTGGTTTCCTTCTCTCTATCTGCTGCTAATCAAATGCAGCCTGAAGTTATCTGCTCAAGTGCTCATCAACCTAACAAATTTGAGCAGTTTGCTGCCAAGCAGTAATGCAACAACCTAGAGCATCATACTTTCATTACACAGCAATTCATTTAATCGATTAATTGGCCGTCACACTAAATGTGGTTAAAGAAATTGCATTCACAGCTCCTTTCAGGAATGCATAACTTGAAATGAAGTTTTAGTCCTGACACACTTCACTGACTGTTCTCTGAGACCTATACACAATCAAGTGTCAATATGCTCATTACACATAGCATAAAACATGTTATGCTTCTGTAAGATAGAGCATCACCACCAAACATAAACTATTACCTAGTTATAATGATGACAGATGATAAATATGACTTTAAGAACTCAATAAATAAAATTCAAAGATTATAACTATGGCCTTTATGAGCACCTTTTTAAGTCATGATGAATTAAAATCAAATGGGAAAAATCATGACCTATAAATGTGACTTCAAGAACTCTAGCAGCAACACCATATTCCTAGTACTCCAATGTAGATTCTACGATAGAACAAGGAGCAGTATCAGTGAAAGTCACAAAAGATATTGGGCAAACCAAGACCCCCACCCCCCAACAAAAGAAAAGTACAAAATGAAATAAAAAATGGTAATGTTCTAGGGATGTATGTCGTAGGGTAAAAAAAACATGAGAACAATGTAACACTATCAAAGCTGAATGGAGAACATTTAAGATAGGACTTCAATTAGTTGAGATTGCAGTGTAGAATGCATATCCTAGACGATTGATCACCATGCATCACAAAATATGAAGGTACCCTTAGAACTCAAATCCAAATTTGATAATTAAAATTATTTCATGTAAGCACACTAAGACATGCTAGTAGGTTGAATCCAGTCAGTCGAGCATACCTGTACAGCTAATTATCTGCATGACATTGCAACTACTAGTTCATAAAGAGCAAGCTTCAACAGCTGAAGCCCTTTGGCATTGAACATCAATCCTGTTGAGCAGTTCTGTATAAGAGGATGTTAATGCGAGGTCTAGTGGATTGTCTTCATTGTACCTCTTGTTGCCATAATCTTCCATGTAGCCAACATCATCAAAACTACTTTCAACAGGCTGGTTAAAGTGAATGATCTTACCAAATAACTGAAATGAACTAATACCAACTTTTGTTGAGTTGCAGCCCTGGTTTCCAACAAGTTCTGTACCAAAAGAATGCACACTACTCTGACTATCTGGTGATAAGTTGTCAGACTGTGAACTGCCTATGTTCAACTCAGTAGACACGGTTTTCAATTTTGGCACCATCTTGTTGCCAAAGACATTATCAGTGCACATTTGAGAAGCATTCTCACTTAAGAAGTTGGATAAACCAAATATGGAAAAAGGATCTTGCCTGGCTCCCTGCATGCCAGCAGGAAAAGAGTTATAATTCAACAATGAGTGATTCATGTTCTCCATTGTTGAATTAGTTAGTCCTGACATAGGAAAGAAGAGTTCTCCCTCTCCATCAGTCAGCAACCCAGAATTCTCAGGAAATCTGAATTTCTTTGCGGGTGGGTATGCAGCATGAAGTGGTGGTGTGGGTGCAACAAATTCAACTTGCCAAGGGCTCACTCTCTTCACATTCTGCAGAACTTCGGGTTCATCCCATGTAATCTGCATCAGATAGAGAGAGATGGATAGGGAAAAAAGATTAGAAATCTTTAACCAAACAATAGCATCAAAGTTTTATCACATTACATCTCATAACCTTCTATGCTTATAGTCTACCATGACACACCAACTACAGAACTAAAACAGAACAACAATAATAATAAACATATGAATCTCAATTAACCAATACAAAAAGGAGTTTGAATCTCGTCTAACTCACTGTAACTTGACAAGTTCATCACTAACAAGTAAAATATAGAGCTAGTACTGTAAGAAACTTCCAAAGGCAAAGCAAACTTGATTAAAATCAGTTCAAGTTCATAACACAACTTGCAACCAAAAGCATATAACATAGAAATTGACTTGTAAGAAAGCAACTCAGCCTGTCAGATTCAGCAATTTTGCACAAGTGAATACCTACTTGCTTATGCAATGAAATTTTCCTGTTCTAAGAATAATATTAATTGAACCCCAATATTGACTAAGCCATTTTAGTGACTGCCAAACCTTGGCATCTAGAACCTAGCCTTATAAACTAACCCATAGGGAAGGGAAAATGCCTCAAAGACTAGAAGTCTCTGGCTGAGTGCCACAACCCAAAATTCTGGTGCAACCTGATTTCAGACAATAACAGGCCTCTTAAACTTTTTAGCATTCACCCTACATCATAAAAAAATCGAAGACAACCTTAATTACATTTTACAGATAGCAAGTTGCTTTTGCTTCAACATATATAATCTGATCCAAGCACAACAGTAAAAGACAAACACGGTACCCATCCTGCAGTGCCTTAAAAGTTCACAATTTAGATCACATCATTACCTATATGGCATATCTAAGGCTCCACACAGGAGGTTGGTAATATAATGAAAGCATACAATGTGTCATCCTAAATTGTTGAAATCCAATTCTTAGAATACATTGCTATATTGAAAATCAATTTTCTTGATTTCATTTATGACCATTTTCAACTATTGTAAGCAATAAATGTTCACTTGAGTTATTATCTGCACACCATCTCTGTCACAACAGGCGAAATTAGCAATATTTGTTTGTCATATTTTTCTATCCATTTAATATCTAAATGAGGGAAATTTGTTTACGCACATTTCAAGTTATCTGACCATCTCAAAGATCAATTAAATGAAAGTTTCTAACAAATACAATTATCTACGCGAAGCATTTACATTAATATAAACTAGCATCGAGCTGTTGCAAGATGTTTCTATACTGTTCTAAGATTATCAAGGAAAATCATCAGCAAACATTCCACATTGATGCTGAGATTCACACTGATCTGCATCCGATTTTATTGAGAAATCATTCAGCTTCCTATGTCTACACTCAGGAGAGTACATAGCAATTCATAAACCAAGTTTAAAGAAGCAAAGCAGAGAGAACGAATAATCAGCTATGAAGTTGGCGGGCCGTTGATGAATTTCCCTAACCTCTTGTTGTAATTATCCATTATGTATCCCCAAAATAATATTCAAGAACTTGCATGTCAATTCAATAAATAAAAACCAAATCCAATAGATATCCAAACAATTGACAAATCAACAAATATATCAAGAACACATACCTGAAGCATACGCCAAGGAGAACCTCGCCATGGCCCACAGTCTGGCGCAGCCGCAGATGCAACTGTTCCCTGAAACCATGTCATCCTGGACGAGTCCTCCGTCTCCATTGCCATCTTCACTCTCATCCCAGCTGTCCAAAACACATTGAGCGCTCCCTCCACCACCTCAGCCTTCACCACGAAATCCGAATACCAGCCTGCCCTCGGATAATACACCACCTCGAATGGCAACCCCTGCGCTGCCCTCTCCACAGCCTCCATGACAGCCTCCGGCGACACTCTCCCTCTCCCGCCTCCCCTCGAGAATCCCTCCTCCTTCACCTTCATTTTCACATCTCCAGTTCCGCAGCCAATCTGCTCTCGCCACCTAGCAGAATCCCCACCATTGTTGAATCTGACAGCCCTACGCACTCCAATAAACATCTCTCCCGCCAAATTCCTCATGAAAACCACCGAATCACCAGCGATCAACTTCTTGTGGTTGACGAACTTGCTCCACCCGGTGGTTAGCAAGTGCCTACGTGGCGTCCCTCGATAAATGTGCCTAAAATCCCAAGTAACGCCATGAATGTCGGTAACAGTTAGGGTTTGAACCGGCGGCTCCGCTTGGTAGTTGAGAGGCGGAAATATAGAATCAGCACAGAACCTCGGAACAGAGAAACCGCCTCCGTTATTGGCATCAGAAGGCGTCAAAATCTTAGCAAACGCCACAATCTTATCCTCATCATCATCATATCCACCTTCTCGTCCAGAAGGTTCGAGAAGGGGAAGAGAATGGTTCAAGGAAGGATCAATAGGAAAGAGAAGTAGTTTCGTGTAGACCTCATCGGTGACAGGATCAGCAAGGAATTGAACGGCAGAGATTTGGCAAAGAATTAAAGGTTTAGAGCGAGCAAGAGCATATAAGAGAGAAGAAGATGATGCAGAACAAGAGGAAGAAGATTGCTCGAGATGACCTTGAGGGAAGTAGTAAACCCTAGAATTGAGGATAGGGATATGAACCGATGACCCCGCGCAGGCCCGCCAAATCCGAGGGTCGACACGACGGAGGTCGGCGGATGGCGGCGGTGGCATTGGTCAGTTAGGGTTTCGAAGACAATAGAGAAAGAGAATTGTTATAGCAGTGGCAGTGAATGGAGATAGTTTTTTTTAACATATGAGCTGTTTTTCTGTATCGTCTGTATTGCTCTCTCCTGTGTGTGAGTGTTAGTGAGAGAGAGAGAGTGCCGTCTAGGGGTCGGAGAATGGGCACGGAAGCAAAAGCGGAGGAGTTTTTTTATTGGTTAGGAAATTTACGGTTTTAGCCACGACACTAGCTCTAACTAACTTTAGGAATGTCAAGAACTGGACATCCTTCACGCTCTTTTTCACCTGGCGTGCTTGTCACACTCCATTCTCTCTCCTAAAACAATCTTTTTAACTTGGCCTAATGACTTAAAAAAAAGCCCGTTAACTACGAACGTTTTTTCCATTTTATTTAATTTTTTCAATTTTTTTTTACAGTAATCACCATTCTTTCAATTTCTTTTCTATTATAGGATTCCGGCAATTTTAAATTGAAAATGTGGCTAGTGAATATAAATGTGGCACCGGAGCTAATTAAGACCAAAAAACAAGAAGAAAAAAAAGCCGCATCAGCAAAATGATTTGCTAACTTGGATTATGTAACAAAACGGTAAGTTTTGATAAAAGAATCAAAACTCAACGTTCTTCCCAATTCTTTCTCGATAGAAATCCATAGCCTAGGATTCTTGAAGGTTGAAGTGCTTCTGGATAGAAGATTCTTCTTCCTCCCTTCATCGCAAATTTCAAATCCCTAATAGAAAATGTAAGTCAAAACACCAACCAGAGTTTTGATTCCGTTAATTCCATGGCAGTACCAAGGTACATACATGGTCCAACAAATTTGCTCACTTCATAGAGTATTGATAACCCAAGTTGCAGATTTTTTTAATGTCCATTTAAGGCAAACGGTGCTACACTATCTTATACTTATTATTCGATTTGTCATCTGAGGTTTGAAACTCACAAATTAATTTGTATCAATTTCTATTTATTAGGTAAGGGGCTGTAAGTTTTTCGATGGATTGAGGTACCTTACAATGGGAGGGTAAGGGAGATGCTTGTTGAGCTTTTGACAAAGAAATTTTTTTTAGATGAAACTGTGAACATCCAAAATGCTAAGTTAAAAAAGAGATGATAAGGACATGAAACTAAGATTTGCAAGTCCATTTTTTTAATGTGTTTTTTCTGAAATGGATTACTATAGCAAGCACCTTGCTCTGCAATATTCAGTGGCATGTTGAAGGTGCGTCTAGTCGCCACTCGGCTAACCGGAGCACCCATATACTTAATGTGATAGCTGCTCGTCGATCCGGTTGTCGATGGTGTCCCTATCGCTACTGCCTAACCAAGTGTAGTTCCATTTTAACAACTGCCAAAACCCATGCACTACATTATTGATCTCTTTTCTCCTTCTCTCCTTTCGTTATTTTTTAGATTAGCTAATCAACCATTGCTTAAAAAAAAAAAATAGTAGCTAATCAACCATAATAGAGCAATCTTTCCACAGCTCAAAAACCTTGCCTCCCGCTGATATGCTTCCATCGCCGCTGGATTCGTATCCCTCAATCGATCCTCCATCCCCATCTCATTCTGCTTCTTTCCTTCGTCGCTACTTCAGTGCAGATGCAGATTCTCTCTCATATCTTCAACTATAATTGCGTATATGCAGCTATATCTGAATCTCTATATATATGATTTGATTCTAAGGTTTAAAGTTCGAAATTTGAAACAAATCTAAGGAAAGGAAAAGGATGAATGGTTGTTTGATGATGTTAATATTTCATCTCCATGAGAGTGAAACCAGAAGAAAAGGCAAAAAAAAAAAAAAAGCTTAAAACGAAAAATGGGTTTTAAAAAAAAAAAGCTTAAAACAAAAAAGAGAAAGAAGAAAGAAGGGAGAGGAGGAAAGAAGAAATAAAAGAAATGAGGGAATAAAACGCACAGTTTAGTAATTATGATCCAGTAGGTGCTGATGTGGCAGGGTTTTTTTTTTTAAATTATACTCCGGTACCACATGTGCAAAGCTTGCCAATTATTCCATTCAAAGTCATCGGAATGCTATTATAGAAGACAAATTAGTTTTATGGGTATTATTTTGTAAAAGTTGAAAGAATTAGATAAAATGGAAAAAACGTTGAAAGTTTAGGGTTTTTTTTAAGTAATTAGGCCTTTTGTTTTTGCTTTTTTATTTTTTCCAAAAGCGTTTTAGAAAAAAAATGATAAAAATAAATATAAATAAAAAAAGAAAAAAAGAAAAAGAAAGAAAGTATGAGGTAACTTTTCTTGGTGGAGAAGAGTGTGGATGATGAAGATAAGAAATAAAGAGGGTAAATAAAATAAAAATGTTTCTAATAAAAATAAAAAACAAAGTGCGATGTAACAAAAAACAAAGTGCGAAAACAGTTGGCCTATAGTAGTGGATTTGTTGAAGCATATCTTATTAAGTTGGCATATGCTTTGGCAAAAAAAAAAAAAAAAAAAAAAAAAAAGAAATTGGCATATGCCAAATAAAGAGAAATTTTATACTTGAATAAACAACCATCACACCCCCTTTATATTTATCTTAATTCAATCTTAGCCCATAAAATTTATAGATGAAGTATAAGACTTTGAGAAATTAAAGTATTTTATATACTCTAAAGTATTCAATATAAAGTATCTTTAAAGAATTAAAATATATTATATTTTTAAATTTTGTGAATAAAAATATTATATAAATTAAATTATCAAGAACAAATATCAAAAGAGTAAAAATGATAATTTTAAAACAATAGGAATTACAATGCTAATTAAGACAACACATAAGAGTATTATAATAATTTAAAATGCTACATTGGGAAGTCCATTCTTATCCTAAGATGTCTAAACTAAGCAAAAAGGAACGAAGTTAACATGAAATTGAAATATAAAATGAAGCTCGAATACAAAAGCTTTGTCTAAACAAGTCAACTTCTAATTTTCTCCTACTATACTCTACGACAAAAAGATAAAATTAGTTATTGAACTTAGCATCCCGAGATAAATTATGATAAAATCATCTTTTTTGTCATCAAAGTCTTCATACTTGATGATTTTTGTCAAATTAATCATTGGTCAAACTTTGATTAGTGCGTGTGCTATAAAATTAGACGAAATAGCATTAATTTCATAAGTTTTGTTTAATATAACTTTTTAGAAAAGTGATTTTTAAAAGAATTTTTTTTTTAATTTTTTTAATTTTGAAAAGTACTTTTGAAACAAACAGGTGAATAAATACTTTTTCAAAAAGTATAATTAAAAAAAATCAATCAATTAAATAAAAAATTTTAAAAGTATTTTTTTAGCCAAAAGACTATTAGTAATCAATTAAATTTAAATTTTAAGAGTATAGTGAAAGTTATTTTTCGATATTGCGTAATGATCGAATGTTTTAATGAATGAAATTGATGATATTTTGTTGATCATTATACACATATTTATTTAGTATTAAAAATTAAATTTCAGAGACAAAGCAAAAATTAAACAATCAAATGACTATAAAAATTGTAAAATCCAAAATATCCTTCATTAATATTTATAAATAATATTCAAATAAGGGCAGATTAGAAAATCTAGGCGATAAAAAATTAAATCCTAACTTATAATCATATAAATTAGTACCGTATATATAATTTTCATCAATAAATTTAGGAGGCTAAAAAACACTTTTTAAATTTTTTTATTTAATTAATTATTTTTTTAATTTTTTTGAAATTATTTTTTTCAATCTTGCTTTTTAAAAAAGCATTTATTTACCTATTTTTTCAAAAAAAAAAAAAAATTAGAAAAGCATCGAAAATTTATGTTAAACGGAACTTATAAAATTAATGTTATTTCGTCTGATTTTATAACACAACCAATAACCAATTTGATAAAAATTGTAATTTTAATGATAAAAAAAATGATTTTATCTTTATTTATTCTCGAGTGCCAAATTCAAAGAATAATTTGACCCTTTTGCCCTCGAGTGGTTGGAAACGAAAATAGGTAGTCATTTTGGTTAGCGACTTTTGCCTACGAAGACTACAAGCCACTACCATGAGATTGTCAGTGTCTAAGACAAAAGGAGTCCAGCACAAAATTGCAAACAATAATCAAAAGAAAAGCTATTAAGAGATTAAACAGCAAACGCCAAACTCAAAGTGTTAATTAGTAAATAATAAAAGCAAATCACCAAAAATAAAAATGACAAACTAGGAGAACAGAGAAAGAAACAGGTGCCAACCAAAGACCAACCATAAGAGTAAAACAAGAAATCATTGAGCAACACAATGCACAGAAATGCATGCCCAATGTTTCCCCCTTATTTCAAGACAATACAAAAACTTTATTCTAAGAAAGGAGTACTAAGACTGTAACAAGTAAGATGTCATTCACTCCTCTTCAGATTCAGACTCAGCATTCTGAAGCCACTCAACAAAAGGCTTAACATACTTCCAAACTGGTGAGGCTTTGTTGCCACCATTCAAGCCCTTCTGGTACCACTCTAGAATAAACCCCTCTTCCAGAACATCATTGTCATACAGCACTTTCAAAACAAACGCTACCTCTTTCACCACTTCAGGACTTGCCTTACGAAAGAAAGACTCAATGGCATGCAGCAGGAACATCTGTGATCCCTCCTCTTCAGTGGCTGCTGCAAGGTAATTCTTCTTCTTAGTAACCTCTTTGGTAAACCCTTTCTCAACACCCTCAAAGAGGGTATTAAACAGCGCATTCATGACTTCTTGAGATGTTCCAGACAGTGACCTCAAGAAGGTTTTCAGCTGGCTTGGTGAACCCTTTTTCAGAAATTCCTTTATTTCACCAACAAGCCCTTGTTGGGGCTCATTGCTCTTAGAGCCATTCTCCCGAGCCTTAATCTCACGATCCGGAGATTTCTTTGCAATCTCACGATCGGGAGACTTCTTTGCTGACTTTGCCTTCTCTTCATCCATAGATAGCATTACCATATCTGCAGTAACAGCACTCAACTGCTCCTGGATGCGCTGTTTGGCTGCCTCCAAAGAAGTATCTGTTTGCCACTGTACATCATCATCATCATCCTCATCATCAGCATTCACTTGGTCATTTTCATCAGTTACACTGCGAGTAGGGGAGTGATCCTCATCTGAGCCATTGCCTTTCTTTTTGGATGATGCAAGTTTTGAACCATCCTTGGAACCAGCAGTGGAGCCTTTCTTCTTACCTGTCTCCTTTTTATGCTTCTTCAGCTCCTCATCAGCAGCCTCACCCTCCTTGAGTCTTTCCTTCTCTGCCCTCCTCATTGCCTTCTTGTCTTTCGATCCCTTTTTCTGTTCAGGTGGATTCTTGAGAATAAATGTTGTAAGCTTGTCCCTCATATCAACATCAGAAACAAACCCGCATGCAGCACATTTTAGGGTGATCATCTGTGTCTTAGTGATAACTATCTCAGTTTCAGGGTTACCGCATCCATAGCACTGAACATATTTATTTATGAAGTTCTCAAGTAACCCAGCAAGCTTTGGAGTGTCATGAGCTCCATTCACAAGAGAAATTCCAGTCTTCTCATCAAACTTGGACTGAGCTCCAAGCTCATTTCCAAAGTACTTGGTGGTGTAGGAAGCAGGTCTAGCCAAGGCCTTAGCAATCTCAACCATGTTAACCACGTTAGTTTTGATGCCATTTCCCCTACCTTCAATCTTGGTTATCATTTTCGGCATCTTATACCTATAAAAGGCATCATCGCTGTTGGAAGCACCAATATTTTGCAACGCCATCTTGTTGGTACCAATAAGAAGGACCAATATCAAGTTAATCAAAAAGAACAGAAATCAGCAGCAGAATGTTCTCTGGTAACAAGAAATCCTCCTCTAGTAGACAGGTTCCTTGCAGTTGGGAAAGGCTGCATAAACTGGCAACCTAAGTAGTCTGTGCTATGGCCTTCAATTAACCCAAGATGCATGCAGCCAACTTTAGCTGAGGAACGTCTGTTCTTTTTTCTAGACGTAGGACAGTACTCTCCAAGTAATCCAATTGATGACAAAAAGAGAGAGGCCCGTTCAGACATAAAAAAAGCTTCAAACTTGACGAGCTCCACTGTTGATGAACTGCAGATAAAGCAGACAAAACTGCCAACTTCCTGAAAGATAATATTGAATTATTAAAGAAAATTCAAAAATTCAGAACAAGAATATAAGCATCCTCCTAAGGAGGAATAAGTAACACATCCAACTATGCCTCATTTTGAAGACCAAATTCTCATAGATTGCAGAAGATACAAAGTATTATAAGCATCACATAGACCATTAGAACAATATGCAACAGAAGCACATACATATCAATTAACCACATACCAAAATTACAACCTACCCCGTCAAAACAATCAAATGACTAAGCTAAATCAAATGAATAAACAGAATTGAAATTAATGAACTGAATTCCACACAATTGGATTAGAAACTTGGTAGCAAACCAAAAATACAAATGCATGACACCTGAGCTTTCATCGAACAATATGGAAGACTATGCTTATGAAAAATAAGCATGCGGTGACATACATGATAAAGGAATGGTAACTAAATGCAATTAGATTTATTTTCTTAGTTCCTCTAAAAAAACAGCGTCTTATTTTGCTAAAAACAATAACAATAAAAATATATTCAATAAAAAGCTCAATTATAACAATAAAATATAAATACAACTTTGTTTTTGCCTAACCCAGTGTTTCTCTTTTACTTGACAATATAGTTCTTTTTCAAATACTACGGGAAGTCTAATTTAATGCTTTCAAATAAAATCAATTTTTTACATAATAAAATTATGAACTAGTAAACAAATTTACAAAATGAATAGCAAACAAAATTCAAAATCCAAGTGCAAACGATTTCAGATCAGAGATCTAACCTATAAAACATAAAGGCATTAGAAGAAGATATGCTTTACGTGTTTATCACGTAGAACGCGATGTTCAAATTAACAGCCAACAAATGGTTCAGATACAATTACCCAACCATCTGTTAAATCGGTTTTCTAAAATCTAAATGAACAATATTCCCAATCTAACGAATAATAACTTTAGCTTCAACAAAATCCCATAATTATGAACCAAAATACTAAAAAACCATAATCAGAATCCAAACTCAATGTTGCATCGATTAATCAAATCGATTAATCTTTATACGAATCGATTAATCTTTATACCAATATCAAACATAAAAGGCAAAACAATAAATTTCAAGAAAAAAAAAACGATTAATAGATTATAGATCTAAACCGATTTCGCAACAGAAACGAAAAACCAGAACTCCGATCGAGCCAAAACTGTTGGCATCAGATAAAACGAATCAAAACTAGGAAAAAAAATCCGCAAAATTAACAAAGAATATACTAAAGAACACAATAAAAGAAAAGCGAATCGATTAAGAACAAATCAAAATCGATCGATAAAGAATAGAAAGAACTTTTACCTTAGAACGTAGAGAGGGAAAGAGGGAGAGGGTGGGAAGAAGATTAGGTCTCTGCTCTGCGTGCGGTTCGCGTGAGAGATTGTGATCCATTTTAGGAGAAGCACCTCCTTATATACAGCGACGAGGTAGAGAGAGGGTAGGCTTTTAGGGCAAACTCAGCCTCCTGATTTTTTTTTTTTTCCTGATTTTCTCCAACCGACTAATGAAATTTTTTTTTATTAATTTCACTTTTTTTTTTTTTTTTTTTCCTTCCAAGTTAGTTCAATTAAGGATGGCAAAAGAGTATGGATAAATTTTTTATCATTTGTATCCGTCTTGCTTTGGAACGGGCTGAATATTTACGGGTATATTAATTTTTAATTTTAATTTATTTTTTTAAAAATAATTATTTAATATTATTTTTTTCATATATATATATATAATATTTGAAAAATTAAAAAATATATAATATATATAATCGGGGCAGATATATACTGTATTGATACTCGACCCGAACCCATAACGGGTATTAAAATTTAAACTCATACTTATCCTACCATTGAAATGGAGCGGTTAAAATCCGACCCATTAGGATTGGATCAAAATGAATACCCGTTGAATCGAGTCAAATTGTCATCTTAAGTTCAATTGCTCAAATATTAAAATTATTATTATAAAGATAAATAATATATATATAAATTAAATTAAATTTCATTAATTATCAGTGGTTGAATACAAATTTCAATATAAAATGATCTGATATAAAATCAACTACCCTAATAAGAGCAAACTGATTCACATATCACAAATGTTCAACAGAACATCCAATTGTCATATAGTTAGTTTTGAAAAATTGCGACTGTAATATTGAAACAATGTGATAAATTACTGTCTTCTTTGCGAGCATCTAAAACGCAATAGTGTACAGACATATTACCAGACTCATAATAAATAAATAAAAAAAACTTCCAACAAAGAAAGACATAACAAAACTTCAAACAATGAAAGACAAAATAACATAAAAAATAATATAATACAAAATAATAAAATAAAAAGTATTACCCTAACAGTAGTAAACACATATTCATCCATAAACATATAGTAAAAACGGAGATGGGAGGGCGATAGTGAAAGTAAGGAGGCGAATAACGAAATTGAGCATAAGGAGCGTCGAGCGACGATAGAGAATGACGCGTAAGTAGATGACGAATGAGTGGAGCTGGTGGTGAATGTAGCAATAACAGCAGATATAAGACTAGTCATATCAAATTTAACATAAAATATTAGAATCACCGTTGATAAAAAAGAAAATCGATGGTAATTCAATAAATAAAATTTAAGGGAGAACTAGAGGGAGAAGGAAATGAGAAACGGCTATAATTTTTTTCTCACATAGTTGATATGATCTAATATTCAATATTTCACTTTTCTAATATATATTTTGTTTTTAATTTAATATAAAATGCATTATGCATCTAGTGGGATTTTAGTTTTCTAGTTCGTTTAAAATTAGGATTTGTTATAGTGACTTCTAAAAAAAAATGGTTAGTGAATTATTAGTTTGTTTAGTAGTTTATTAGTTTAGTGAATTTCACTTAGGCTCCGTTTGTTATGCGAAAAATGTTTTTATGAAAAATATTTTTTGTATTTTCTTATGTTTGGAACGCTTCAGAAATTTAGGTGGCGTTTGGTAAAACTGAAAATTTAAGTACTTAATTTTAAGTGATGAATAATATAAGTGTGATAATTTTTAAAATATAAATTATTTAAAAATTTAATCACTTATTGTATTAAGTATAAATTTTAAATTAAATATTTTAACTTATCGTTTTAAGTGGTTTTTGACTTAATTGAAAACTTTAAGTTGAAATTATTTTATGTTATCAAATCATCTTAAAAGTAAAAAGTACTGAAAATATTAAATTAAATAATAAGTTGGGTTATCAAATACCTCTTTAGTCCATAGAAAAATAAGTCATTTTTAAGGAAAATGACTTCATCTTTTCAAAACGAAAAGTTATTGTTCAAATTTTGACAAATTTATTATAATGATAGAAAAATATATAAATACAAATTTATTAATCTGCCGATCACCAATACTTACTACCAGCAATTACTGATAATCACCACTGATCGTCGGCGAAAAACACACCCTTATCAAATTTTCTTATGTTTGGAACACTTCAAAAATTTAGGTGGTATTTAGTAAAACTGAAAATTTAAGTGCTGAATTTTAAGTGATGAATAATATAAGTGTTATAGTTTTTAAAATGTAAATTATTTAAAAATTTAATCACTTATTGTATTCAGTAGAAATTTTAAATTAAATATTTTAACTTATCATTTTAAGTGATTTTTAACTTAATTGAAAATTTTAAGTTAAAATTATTTTATGTTATCAAATAATCTCAAAAGTAATAAGTGCTGAAAATATTAAATTAAGTAATAAATTGGATTATCAAATATCCTCTTAGTCAATAGAAAACTAAGTCATTTTTAAGAAAAATGGCTTTATCTTTTCAAAACGGAAAATCATTTTTCAAATTTTGACAAACTTATTATAATGATAGAAAAATATATAAATATAAATATAAATTTATTAATCTGCTGATTACCAATACTTACTACCGGCAACCACCGACAATCATCATTGATCATCGGCGATCATCAAATTTATTATTTTTATGTATTTTTTTATATTTAATAATAAAATTTTAAAAATATGAAATTTTTATAAGTTTAAATATGTTTATAGTCTTATAAATTAAAATTTTTTAACTAATTTCCAAAAAAAAAAAAAAAACATGTAAGATGACATGATACAATTTGATATTCATAAAGATTTTTTTTTATTGATATTTTATATTAAATAAAAATATTTTAAAAGGGTATGGATTATTATCATATTTTTAAACTCCTAATGTTTCGTCATGTAAGTGATAAATATTCGGTACTTTATTCATTGATGATTTGATATGTTGCCTACAATGTAAATATTATATAATTCATGTTATAATATATTTTTTAAGAATTTATATTATTATTGTGTAGCTAGAGAATTTTTTTTTTTTTTTTTTTTTTTAAGAAAGTAGTTAGTTTTTTTTTTTTTTTTTTTTTAGAAAAGTAGTTATACAATATTAGTTGCTTAGGGGGTGTTTGATAATCCAACTTATTATTTAATTTAATATTTTCAGCACTTATTAGTTTTAAAATGGTTTGATAACATAAAATGATCACAATTTAAAATTTTCAATTAAGTCAAAAACTACTTAAAATGGTAAGTTAAAATATTTAACTTAAAATTTCTACTGAACACGTTCAGTTATTGAGTTTTTAAAATTTTTTTATTAAAGTAACTTTTATACTCTTATCATATTCTTAAATATTCATTTAAAGTTTAATAATATTTATTTTTTAAAAAACTTATCAGAAATATTATATCCTAATATGATTATTGCTTCTAAATTTTTTTATTTATAATTTTATTTTTTTTTAATTTTAAAACTGTGTTTAATGGTTAAAACTTAAATATCAATATCACATAGTTAATTATATCCAATAAAAAAATTTAATAATTTTCAGTAATAATAGTTATCAAATAGAATTATTATATTCAGCACTTAAAAATTTCAGTATTTATTGTATTCAGCACTTAATTTTTTAGCGCTTAATTTTCAGTTTTACCAAACACCACCTTATACATGGTATATTTTTTATTTAAAAATAACTGAACAAATATGTTCCATATAAATCCAATCCTTTATTCTCCTTTTGACCTTAATATAAAAATATATAAATTACTTGTATTTTTTTTTTCTTAGTATGGTATATAAGGTCATCATCATCATTTAAATGACCAAAAACTGTGTGACAAAATTCACAAAAATTATTTCTATGTCCAATTTTATGTATGCATCACTTCACAAATCTAAATCTGAATCTAACTTAATTTCCAAACTGAAACTAATAATAATTAAATTCAATAACTTGAAGGGATTTTGGATATAGTATGTATAGTAAATAAATAATATTTATTTTTCTAAAGTGCTAAATAAAATATCGATTTATGATCGGTTTGATATATAAAAAAAATTGCTAGTCCAAAAGTAGCAAATAATAATAAATAAAAAAAAAAGACAACATATAGTGATTATTAGTTTTTGTTTTAATATTTAATTTTTAATCATCATTGTCATCCAAATTATAAATCAAACATCTAATTATTCACTTAAATATATTTGTTAAATCTTTTAATTTATTAATATATTATATAACAACACTCATAATTTTTTTTTCATTAGGGCAAGTGCTTTGAATGTTAAATTTTCAAAATTTTATTTATTTGAAAAATATATATTTTATGAGTGGATGATAAAATTTGAATTTTACTAATGTTAAATTTTTTTAATATTAAAAAATATGAAAAAAAAAAATATTTCTGTATTTTTTGCTATTAATTCTTGACAACAATAATAACAAATTTATTTAAAAAACAAGATGAGACTGTAATTAATGTGGGAAAAAAAGTCATCCTTTTCCGAAAAGAAGGTTTGATATTTGAATATCTAATGGGACAAAGTATTATTATCATCTTTAATAAATGTAAGAATTTTGTGTGATAATGAATTGCCCCTTGGCACGTGTGATGCTTGATTTTTTTTTATTTTTTTTTTTTTTGCCAAATGTGTGATGCTTGCAATTATATATGGAAATAATTTAGATTAAGGTGGTGTTTGATAACACCATTCAGCACTTAAAATTAAAATTTTCAGCACTTAATCGTTTTAAGTTTGTTTGATAACTACGTCTTAAAAGTATAAATTAAGTCAAAAACTACTTAAAATAATAAGTTAAAATTTTTAACTTAAAATTTATACTGAATGCAATAAGTGATTAAATTTTTAAAAATTTTTACTATTTAAAAATTATATCACTTATTTTAT